>VZQC01002342.1:1920527-2043735 GCA_009823505.1 Rhizomys pruinosus
AAAGCATCAATAAAAATTTAATTAAAAAAAAAAAAAAAAAGAATATACTTTCTATTCAGCACCCCATGGAACTTTCTTCAAAAAACTGACCACATACTGGGGCACAAAACAAACGTCCACAAATACAAATATCGAAATAATTCCAGGCATTCTATCAGACCACAATGCAATAAAGCTTAATATCAACACCGAACATGAACTCATGGAGATTAAACAACACACTTCTGAATAATGAATGGGTCAAAGGAGAAATTAAGAAAGAAATAAAAGTATTCCTGGAATTAAGTGAAAAGGACAATACAACACACCAAAACCTATGGGACACTTTAAAAGAAGTCTTAAGAGGGAAATTTATAGCTCTAAATGCCTACAAAAAAACAAAACAAAACAAAACAAAACCCAGAAAGAGAACAAATAAAGGACCTAACACTTCAATTAAAAACACTCGAGAGACAAAAATGAATCCTAAACCTAACAGACAAGAAGAAATAACAAAAATCAGAGCAGAGATTAATGAAATTGTAACAAAGAAAATACAAAGAATCAATGAATCCAACAGCGGGTTCTTTGAAAGAATAAACAAGATAGACAAACCTTTAGCCCAGTTAACTAAAAGAAAGAAAGAGCAACTCCAAAATTAAAGATGAAAGGGGAAACATCATGACAGATAACAAAAAGATACTTTAAAAACCTTTACTCTACTAAATTTGAAAACCTAAGAGAAATGGATGAATATCTGAAGTTATGGGAATCACCAAAGATTAACCAAGAAAGGATCGGCAGCTTAAACAGACAAATAACGTATAAAGAAATTGAAACAATAATATAAAACCCCCCAGCTGAAAAAAAGCGCAGGCCCAGATAGATTTATGGCAGAATTATACCAGAGATTTAAAGAGGACCTACAACCATTATTACTAAACTTATTCAAAAGGCTAGAAACAAAGGGAAATCTACCAAACTCCTTCTATGAAGCCAGCACCAAAGATACAACAACAACAAAAAGAAAACTATAGACCCATATCCTTAATGAATATACACACAAAAATTCTCAAAACATACTTGCACATTGCATACAAGCACACATCAAAAGGTCATCCACCATTATCAAGTTTGATTTATTCCAGAGGTACAGGGATGGTTCAACATATGTAAATCAATAAATGTTATAAATCATGTAAGTGGACTCAAAGGAAAAAAAAAATACGTGGTTATCTCAATCGATACAGAAAAGGCTTTTGACAAAATTCAGCCTGCATTTATGTTTAAAGTGCTAGAGGGTATTGGACTGGAGGGAACATACCTCAACATAATTAAAGCTATTTGTAACAAACCCACAACCAACATCATTCTAAATGGAGAAAAACTAGAAGATTTCCCTTTAAAGTTAGGAACCTGGCAAGGCTACCCACTATCTCCATTCTTCTTCAATACAGTGCTTAAAATTCTTGCTAGAGAAGGAAATTAAAGGAGTTCTAATTGGAAAAGTGGAGGTCAAACTGTCCCCTTTTGCAGATGACATACTATACCTAAAGAAAGCTCCTAGAAACAAATAGTTTCAGTAAAGGTTACAAAATTAATCTACAAAAATCAGTAGCCTTTCTATATGCCAATAACAAGCAATTGAAGAAGGAGTACATGGAAACCATCCCATTCACAATAGCCTCAAAAATAAAATACCTTAGAATAAACCTGACTAAAGACATTAAAGATCTCTACAATGAAAATTTTAAATTTTTGAAGAAGGAGATTGAGGGAGACACCAAAAGATGGAAAGACCTCCCATGCTCATGGATTGGAAGAATTAATATAGTGAAAATGACCATACCACCCAAAGTAATATATAGACTCAATGCATTCCCAATCAAAATCCCCCTGGCTTTCTTCACAGAATTGGGAAAAAACATCTTAAAATTCATTTGGAAAAACAAAGGACCCTGGAAAACCAAAGTAACCCTGAGCAAAAAGAGTAATGTAAGGGGGATTACTATACTATATTTCAAACTATATTACAGAACTATAGTCATAAACAGCATGGTACTGGCACAAAAGTAGACCTGTAGATCAATGGAACAAAATTGAAGGCCCAAACTTGAGTACAAAAAATTTCAGGACCTCATATTTGATAAAGGGGCCAAGAACACTCAATGGAGAAAAGTCAAGATTTTCAATAAATGGTGTTGTCAAAACTGGCTCACCACTTGTAGAAGAATCAAGCTAAACCCCTACCTTTCACCTTGTACAAAGTCAACCCTAAATGGAACAAAGACTTCAGTGTGAAACACAAAACTCTGAAAATGTTAGAAGAAAACATTGGCAGTAACCTACAAGATATAGGTGTAGGAAAAGACTTTCTAAATCAGACAGTAGTTGTGCAGGAAAAAGGTCAACAATCAACAATGGGACCTCATTAAACTAAAAAGCTTCTATACAGCAAAATAAGCAGTCAAAGAAGTGAAGAGATAACCCACAGAGTAGGAGGAAACCTTCACCAGTGACACATCTGACAGAGGTTTAACATCCAAATTATATAAATTACTCAAAAAACAAAGGATCAAGAAAACAAATGACCCAATCAAAAGATTGAGTAAAGAGGGGTACAGAGACTTCACAAATGAACAAGATGGCTGAGAAACATCTTAAAACGTGTTCAACATTGTTAGTAATAAAGGAAATGCAAATTAAAACCACTTTAAGATCTCATCTTACACCAGTAAGGCTGGCTATGATCAAGAAAACAAAGGATATCAAATCCTAGAGAGGCTGTGGGGAAAGGGGAACATTTATGTACTGCTGGTGGGATTGCAAACTCATGCAACCCCTATGGAAAGCAGTGTGGAGAACTCTTAAAAACTCTTAAAATGAGTCTACCATTTGACCCAGTCATACCACTCCTGGGTATATACTCAAAAGATTCATCCTATCGTAGAGATATGTGCACAACCATGTTTATTGCAGCTCTTTTCACAAGGGATGACCTGTAAACAACCCAAGTGTTCTTCAACTGATGAGCATATAATGAAAATGTGGTACACTTACACAATGGAATTCTACACAGTGGTAAAGATCACATAATGAATTTTGCAGGTAAATGGGTGGAGCTAGAATCTGTTATGCTAAGTGAAGTAACACGGTCTCAGAAAAAAAATGATGTATGGTGTTCCTCATTTGTGGATCCTAGCACCAAATCCTTATATGTAAGTCAAAATGGGTAATTTGTTAGTAAAAACAATACCACATTGGCTGGTATTACTATAGATATACCTTGAAGTTTATGTCTGTTTTCCTCAGTTCTAAGATTTATGAGAAAAAATAAATCTCTTTTGTTAAAGGTACATCAAAGAACCAGCTTTTGGATTCATTGATTTTTTTTTTTTTGTATTGTTTTCTTTGTTTCTATTTCATTGATTTTTGCTCTGATTTTTGTTATTTCTTCCTCTCTGTTGGGTTTAGGGTTCATTTGTTGTTGTCTTCAAGTGTTTTTAGCTGCAGTGTTAGTTTATTTGTTCTCTCTTTTTTTAATGTGGGCATTTAGGGCAATAAATTCCCCTCTTAGCACTGACTTTAATGTATCCCACAAGTTTTGTTGTGTTGTATTGTCATTTTCATTTAGCTCCATGAATGCTTTAATTTCATTCTTTATTTCTTTCCTGACCCACTCATTGTTCAGGATTGTGTTGTTTAGTCTCCATGTGTTCTTATAGTTAGTAGGGCTTTCCCTGGTGTTAATATTGAGCTTTATTGCACTGTGGTCTGATAGAATGCATGGAATAACTTCAATCCTTTTGTATTTGTTGACATTTCTTTTGTATCCCAGTATGTGATTGATTTTGGAGAATGTTCTGTGGGGTTCTGAGTAGAAAGTATATTCTTTGGTGTGTGGGTGGAATATTCTGTAGATATCTGTGAGGTACATTTGGTGTATTATATTGTTCAGTTCTGATGTCTCTATTTTTTGTTCAGTTGACCTATCCAGGGGGCACAGTGGGGTATTGAAGTCCCCCACTATTAGCATGCTGGGATTAATCTGTGTCTTGAGGTCCTGAAGGGGGAAACATCACAATAAAGAAAAGATCCAGACAATCATATGAGAATACTTCAAAAACCTGTGCTCTACTAAATTTGAAAACCTAAGAGAAATGGATGAATATCTGAAATCCTGGGATTTGCCAAAGCTTAACCAAGAAGAGATTGACACCTTAAACAGACCCATAATACTTGAGGACATTGAAGATGTAATAAAAAGCCTCCCAACTAAAAAAAAAAAATCCCAGGCCCAGATGGTTTCACAGCAGAATTCTATAAAACATTTAAAGAAGTCCTCCTCAAACTTTTCAGAAATATACAAACAGAAGGAAATATCCCAAATTCCTTCTATGAAGCCAGCATCACTCTAGTACCAAAACCAGGTAAAGACACAAACAAGAAAGAAAACTATAGACCCATATCATTAATGAACACAGATGCAAAAATTCTCAACAAAATACTTGCAAATCGCATACAGACCCTCATCAAAAAGATCATCCATCATGACTAGGTTGGATTCAAACCAGAGATGCAGAGATGGTTCAACATATGTAAATCAATAAATATCATAAAACACATCAATGGACGGAAAGACAAAAACCACATGATCATCTCAATTGATGCAGAAAAAGCTTTTGACAAAATCCAGCATCCCTTCATACTTAAAGTCCTAGAGGGAATTGGACTAGAGGGATCATTCTTCAATGTAATCAAAGCCATATACAAGAAACCCACAGCCAACAGCATCCTAAATGGAGAAAAGTTGGAAGCATTCCCCTTAAAGGCAGGAACATGGCAAGACTGTCTGCTATTGCCACTCCTCTTCAATAATGCTTGCTAGAGCAATAAGGTGAGAAAGCGAAATTAAAGGAGTACTGATTGGAAAAGAGGAAGTAAAACTATCCCTTTTTGCAGATAATATGATAGTTTACCTAAGGGATGCTAAAAATTCCACCAGAAAACTCTTAGAAAGGGTTATAAGTTTCAGTAAAGTGGCGGGATACAAAATAAACCTAGAAAAATCAGTAGCCTTTCTTTACACCAACAATAAGCAACTGGAGAAGGAATATAAGGAGACCTTCCCAATCACAATAGCCTCAAAATAAATAAAATATCTAGGAATAAACCTAACCAAAGACACCAAAGACCTTTACAACAAAAATTTTAAAACTCTGAAGAAGGAGATTGAAAATGACATCAAAAGATGGAAAGACCTCCCATGCTCATGGATTGGAAAAATTAATATAGTAAGAAAAGTCCATTCTATCCAAATTAATATAGAGATTCAATGCAATCCCAATCAAAATATACATGAGCTTTTTCACAGATTTAGAAAAAAAATCCTTAATTTCATATGGAAAAACAAAAGACCATGAATAGCTAAAGCAACCCTAAGTGAAAAGTGTAATACTGGAGTGGGGGGGGCATTATATTACCAGACTTCAAGCTATATTACAGGGCTATAGTCATAAAGACAGCCTGGTACTGGCAATAAAACAGAACCCTTGACCAATGGAACAAAATTGAAGATCCAAACTTGAGCTCATATAACTTCAGCCACCTCATATTTGACAAAGGGGCCAAAAAAGCTCAATGGAGGAAAGATAGCATCTTCAGCAAATGGTTTTGGCAAAACTGGGTCACCATTTGTAGAGGAATAAAATTAACCCCCTACCTATCGCCCTGTACAAAAATAAACTCCAAGTGGATCAAAGATCTCAACCTGAAAACTGAGACCCTGAAGGTGATAGAAGAAAATGTCTGCAGCAACCTACAAGACATAGGTGTAGGAAAAGACTTTCTAAATCAAACAGCAGCTGCACAGGAAATAAGGTCAACAGCTGACAAGTGGGACATCATCAAACTCAAAAGCTTTTGTACAGCTAAAGAAACAATCAAGGAAGTGAAGAGAAAACCCACAGAGTGGGAGGAAATTTTCACCACTGATACATCTGACAGAGCATTAACATCCAGAATATATAAACTACTTAAAAAACAAAGAAGAAAACAAATGATCTACTTGTATTCACATATTGTAATTACCATATATGAATGGAAGACATGTATTCATATTCTATTCATATTCTTTTTACCTGCATGCAACTTTACTGTTAAAATGTGAGTCTCTAAATGTGTTTAGGAATTAATCTATAGTTTACTTTCAGAATTTGTAGTTCTGATTTATGTGTGGAGTATATATATATGCATATTTTGGAATAATATAAAATTAAAGGGAACAAAAAAAGAGAGAGAAAACATAATCAAAAAATGACCAAAACAGTAAACCTGTGCATTGAAAAGGTTATAAAAAACTGAGAAAAAGATGCAAGACAGGACTTAACATGTATGACACAGTCCATGAGCTCTGGTGGGGGGTTGGGGGACGTAAGGGGTGGGCATGGATGAGGAAAAGAGTCTAGATTTGATTGAGAAATGCTGTATGAAATGCACTCAATAAAAATTAACTTAAAAAGTACATTAAAACATACATCAACTTGATATGTAATTTAGGAATGTAAGGTTATATTTCTTCTTACCTACATGCAACTTTCTGCTACAGTTTGAATGCCTGAACATGTTTTGGAATTAACCTATAGTTTATTTTCAGTTTATTTGTAGTTTTGGTATAGGAGTGGAGTGTATATATGCATGTTTTGGACTGATATAAAATTAAGGGGAACAACAAGAAAAGACTTGTTCAAAGAACTGTCCCAAATAGTCAACTTCTGCATTGAAAAGTTAAAAAAAAGACTGAGAAAAAGATCCAGGAGGGGACTCAGCATGTCCAGCAGAATGCATGAGTTCTGGGATGGGGCGTGGGTGGGGTGGGGTGGGGTGGGGTGGGATGTGGGAAAGTCTCTAAATTTGATTAAGAAATGTTGTATGAAATCAACAAAAGCTCAATAAAAAATTAAGGAAAAAAAGAAACACAAAAAAGCAAGAAAATAATTAGTAGGCAAATAGCCCTGGTATTAGCAACATAGTTCAGACTCTATAGAGCTTTCTGTGGTCTTTGCTACCTTGTGGAAGGTTTATTACAGTATTTAGCATAACTCTACACTCTTTCTCTCTCATTTGTTTATCTTTCAAGTAGCATGGGGCATTTGGCATCATGGGACAGAAGCCCAGAAAAGAGGAATAAAGTCACAGAACTCTGCCTGGGTTGATCTACCAGTTTTTATGCTCACAGATCACCCTGGGCAGGACTTTTTATGTCACAGGGTCTTGTACCCAAAGCATCTGGATGACTAATGGCATCCTTCCTGAAGATACTTACTAATGTTTACTCCGAAGTCTATAAATCTAATTTTATGAAAATACAAAAGGTCCTGCCAGGCCCGAGGTAACTTAGAGAAGTAGTTTTGCTCCACCAGAAGATTCTGGCACGGTCTGGTAATATTCACTATCCAGAGTCAGTGGCTTTGTCCTTCCCAGGGCCTTAGGGAATGTCCAGACGTTGTTGGCTGTTAAAGGTGGAATGTCTTGGCAATCTTTGAGAAACCCTGGTCCAAAGGAAAGGGCAGACTTGGTTCTTGAGTGGCAGATGGCTTGCAAAGGGCTCTCATGCTTTCACTGTTGGAAGAGGACTAAATCCCATGAGCTGGCCCAACAAAAATCTCAAGAAGTTTTCACCTAAAATTCCTTTGACCAACAACTCAGTCAATTTCTTATCCTTATAAGCTCTTTATTGAGAGAGAGAGAGAGAGAGAGAGAGAGAGAGAGAGAGAGAGAGAGAGAGCGCCAAGTATTAGAACCACACATGCTAGCCTTTTCTCTAGTACTCTAGGTCCCTCTTGATGGTGCGGCATACCCAGAGGCAAGCCCTAAGATTGGTTTCTCCTTTACCTACTTACTGACTGTCCTGGTTCCTAAGGATTCCCTGCTGAAACTGCACGGAGAAGATCCAGGGCCTGATATGTCTGATTATTGTCATATAGGCTGGGAGGGATCAGCACCCAGTAGTGACAATATTAAGGAGGCAAGAAGAGGATCAGTATTTCTCTTTCTGATTATAAAAGTGACACAGTCATTGTCAAAATAATCTCTCAAGTACAGGAAACCATAAGGAGAAAATAAAAATCTCCTAACTGCACTAGTAGGAGATATCAGCCATAAAAAGCTTTTGAGAAAAGCAGAAAAGAAGATGAACATCAAGTTTTCTGAGAGGGTGAGTTGGGGAGATTGAAAATGTCTTAAGGATAGCAGAATGTCTATGTCAACAATGATGTGTTTGAGATGTTGTTTGTGAATCAAGATAGCTGCGCCTCGCCTGGACCAGAAGTAAGCAGAGGGGCGCTGGCTCAGCCCTCCTTACCTTCAGGGCTCAAGTGCAGAGCATCCTTAGTGCTCACCTTCAGGGACAGGAGAAGTGTTCTTTAGCTGAAAGAGAAAATGACTCATTTTAGCTCAAACATGACAAAGCAGGGCAAGTCATTTTAACTTCCTGTGTCACTTAGCATGAGTGAACAGTGTCACTTTAATGAAAGGCTTATGACAACTCTTGTTTTCTGGAATTAGTTTTTAGGCAACTTTGTTATGAAATAATATCAATCTTAGAAAAAGTTGCAAAAATTGTAAATATAAATCCCCTGCACCCTTCATCCAGAAACCCAAATTGTTAATATGTTATTTGTTGTCCTCTTTTTTTTTTTTTTTTTTTTTGTGGTCTTTTCAAGACAGGGTCTCCCTGTAACCCCAGCTGTCCTGGAACTCACTCTGTAGACCAGGCTGGCCTTGAACTCACAAAGATCTGCCTGCCTCTGCCTCCCAAGTGCTAGGATTAAAGGGGTGCGCCACCATGCCCGGCAGTCCTCTTTCTTATGTGTACAAAAACTTGTTCTTCCAAATCATGTGAGAATAAGCTACAGTCATGATGTCTTCTTTGCCCCTAATTATTTGAGTGTGTTTACTCAAGAACAGGACATTCTTTTCTATAAACACAGTGCAATTAAATCAGAAAATTAACATTGATCCAGTGTTGTTATTTATTATCCAACCTAAAGATTTTTCGAATTGGGATTATGGTGTAAGAAACTTGATATTTTAGGTCTTATGTGAGATTTAGTAATGAATCTTGTCATGGCTGTGGCCGAATTGGGAATTTAACCACTCTTACTTGAAACTCAGTTAGATTCTCAATAGTTCCAATGTGCATTTGCACGAGAATACCCTTTGAAATGGGAAAGGAGCTATTCACTGGGCTGAAGGGCAAAGCCTTCTATCTCGTGGAATGTACCCACCAGGGATTGTAGCCCCAACTTTATTCTACCTAGTATTTCTGTCTCTAATCTTGTGTACAAAATGTCATACTCTGAAATATGATTAGCTTGGGTATAGAGGGTATGAAGAATAAATGCTGGAGATGCAAATTTCAGCTGAAAGGAAATGATCTCAGGGTTTGAGTATAAAACAGGTCTATGTATATCTAGCTACTTTTACAAACTAGCTTTTAGGGCTGGGAAGTAGACTCAATGGTAAAGGACTTGCTATGCGGTGGTGAAAACTGGAGTTTGGATCCTCAGTATACATACACAGGCTAGGGGGCATGGCCGTCCACCTATAACCATAACAAACATAGGAGGTGGACACAGGAGATCCCTGGAGCTTGCTCAATGAGCCAAATCAAGCTAGAGTAGCTAGACTTGAGCTTTGGATTTATGTGACAGACCCTGCCTTAATATATATGGTGCAGAGAATGATTGAGGAAGACATTCAACCTTTGGCCTCTATATGTATGCACGCATATATGCACATGTACCTGTTCATAAAAGTGCCCAGACCTGCTGACATGTACACACGTGCCCAGATATCACATACTCATACACAGGAAAAAGCAAAACAAACCCAAACAACCCTCTTTCCAAACCCTGACTTTTATTTATGGATAGAAAGTTTTAATTATAGCCCCATTTAGTCTTGTGTTTCCATGAAAAAGCCAACTGACTAGTAGAAACAACCAAATATGACTTTTGAATAATTTCTAGACTTTCAAAATTCAGAATCCTAGGAATTGTTCCTCGAGGAAGCTAGTGTTGAATATTCTCTCTGCTAACTCCACTAATGGAGGAAGAAGTGGCTGCCAGGAGGCCTCTGATGACCAGCAATGTCTTTATGACCATGATACTCTCTCCCTCACACACAGTCACCACTTTGTCAACATTGCTGTTCAGAATAGGCAGCCCAGTTGTCTTTGCAACCAAAGCCTATGATGTGATGAAAGCTATTTGAGCAAAAGAGGTTCAGACACAAGGCATTTCATAATGAGGTGTCTGGTGAATCCCCAGCTTGGGGTATACACAGCTGTCTGGGGTAGGATTCCTAGAAGTTACTAATTTTTCTCCATATGGTGGAGTGAAGCCAAATTTTCATTTTGAAACTTAAATATTCTAGAATGCATCTTATATTCTGGGAATTATTTTAGATCATTTTTTATAATGTGCTAAATTATGTTCAGAACAAACCTTGTTCCTATTTGTTTCCTTCCAAATAAAATCTATACTCTTGATAGAAACCTGAAGGATTAGCCTAGGCTGAAGAAGAGCACAAAGGCAGTGGGACATAGGGCAGAGGCTACACTGAGAGTAGAAAGTCTAAACCACCGTACAATAGAAATGAAGGCATTGCAGCAGCAGGGCATAGAGGGGGCATGGTTTGTGCAGTTCAACAAACATCTACTGAATGGCTAGCTTTCATAGTAGCAGAAGGTGATATGCAAACTGCCAAGAGAGATAACCAATAAATAGCCCTATCCAGCTGTGAAGTCTATGAACTGCAATGTCCATCCCAGAAAATATCTCTATTAGTGCAATAATGGCATTTTTATCTTGGGGGAAATCAATAACTGCCTAATTGGATTTAAGATCTGCTCAATAGGAGAGAATCCATGTATGGTATTGTAAACATAGCCAAGAACACATGATTGGAGAAGTCAAAGATCCTGGAGAAGATCTGAGACTTTCCCAAGCCAATAGAATTTCTTAATATCTTCTAAATATTTATTCTTATAGTCACAGAGAAGCGTAGCTCTTACCACTCATCAAAGAAAGTTCTGTTGTTGCAACAGACAGAGACTGTTATGAAGACTATTATCATTTCCACAACTGATCAAGATGTAGAGAATAAATGACTCTGAGGTGCCAAGCCCTAAGTAACACATCTACAATGCAACCTCTTCATCTAAGGCTCAGGGAAAATCAAGGAAGGGGGCGGGGTGTGTGTGGAAAGAATGCACGAGGCAGAGGGATAAGACACCTGCTGCTAGTTAATGTATTCTAGACATAATAGGGAAACAGCACTAATAAAATCCCCACAGTGTGGTAGCCTAATGAGATCTGTATAATGAGAAAACCAGTTGATATGCTAAGGTAGATGGGGGGAAATGTCAAGGATTCCCACCTCAAGACGAAGAGCTATAGCCAACATTGGATGCTGAGGGAGGAATGATCAGTTTTCTCTAGAGACTAGCACCCTGGTGTGTTATTTAATCCCAAGAAGGCAGCTCTAAACACAGGTATACCTCAGGATCACTAAATGGACTCAGTGGAATATATATACATATATATATATACATATATATACATATATATATGCATATATATATACATACATATATATACATATATATATATGTTATAATAATAGTTAAAGAAGAGGATGAGAATTGACAGGGATGGGGGACTGTGAAGATTTGGAGGAGGAATGGAAGGAGGTGTAGAAATGATGCAAATACAATACTCATGTGTGAAATTCTCAAAAAATTATATGAAAAGCTTGGCTGGTCTGTTAGTGAATGACCCTGATATAAATTCAGAAATAAAAGCTGAATTATTGGTGGGTGTGGTGGTACACGCCTTTAATCCCAGCACTCAGGAGGCAGAGGCAGGTGGATCTCTGTGAGTTCAAGGCCAGCCTAGTTGAGAGTTCCAGGACAGCTGGAGCTGCAAGGAGACCCTGTCTCAAAAAGATAAATAAAAGCTGAATTATTTCTGATTTCTCTAAAAGAAGCTAGAAAGATACGAAGTTCTATATAGTTCCAATATATAGTGGAAGGGTGTAACAGAATGGTTGAAAAATATCTCAGAGATCTCCATTCTATACTTAATGTTATGTGTCAGAGACCACATTTGGTCACGTAATAGGAAGTAAGCCACAAAGCACAAAGAACAAAGTGCTATTTAATTCTGCCTTCATTTTGCTGCTCTTAAAGTCTTCACATTCAGTCCTTTGCTGCTCAATTCAAGAGACATGATAGTTACCTTTAAAGTCTGTCATGTAAGGAGAAAGCCAAGAAATTTTTTTCAGGAGTAAATACTATATATTTTTAGTTTTATGGGTCATAAGTTCTTTTATGTGTCTCTAATTTTAGTACAAAAGCAGCCACGAGCAATATGTAAACCAGTGGGCTTGGTTGTGTCCCAACAATAGTTAGTTACAGAAATAAATGGTGGGACTGGGTGTGATACAAAGGAAAGGATGGGTTTATTCTAGGCATGCTCAGAAAGTAAAAGTTGGACCAATGTGTAAAAGCTGGAGGTGTGTGTGCGTGTGTGTGTGTGTGTGTGTGTGTGTGTGTGTGGTGTTAATTTTAAGCTACACTTAATGGTGATTTCAGTTCCTCAAGAAGAAGAGCTGTTTAATGAAGACATGGTGTAAAGGTTTACTGCAGACACTGAGTTCTGAGGAATGATTCTCTGCAGGGCCTGGAGAGCAAGTTGGGTAGTGAGGGAGGTAACTTTGTATTGCTATTCAGCATAGCACTGCACACATAGCAACTCTTCTAGATTCTGTGTTCTAGAGGGAAGGCGCTCTGCATCCGAAGCATTCTTGAAAGCCCAATACTGTTCTTTAAGCATGGCAGGTATGACCAATACATCTTTTTTTTTTTTGTCAAGTTGACTCTTGAAATAAAATCTTGCTGACAGGTTAATTAAACTAATTTGACTTTAGAACAGCCATCACTACCGATTATATTAAACTCAATTCTCTTTTATGGGCATCACCATTTGAAGATTATCCTCTGAAATAATAGTCAACATTTACTTTCTTCTGAAGCTATGCTAGCTACTCTGCTAAGAGCCTTACCTGCATTGCCTTATTTAATTTCCCCTCAAATCTGGGGGGTAGATACTTACTGTTTCTCCTCCTACATGGTGTGGGTGTATGCCACATCTATGAGTGCAGGTTAGAGGATGACCTAAGGTAATTATCCTCACCTTCTGCGGTGGTTTGTGGTTTGAATGAGAATGTCCGCCACAGACTCCAAATATTTGGACATTTTGTCCCCAGTTGGTGGTTCTGTTTTGGGAGGTCTTAGAAGGTGTGGCCATGCTACAGGAAGCCTGTCACTGGGAGCTGGCTTAGAGAGTTCAAGAATCCTTAGCATCTCCAGTCGCTCTCTCTGCTTCCTGTGCCCACTTGAAGAGGGGTGAACCTCAGCTTTCTGCTCCAGCTCCTGCCACCATGCCTCCCCACTATAATGGACTCTAATTCCCTGGATCCCTCAATCATAAGCTCAAATAAACTCTTCCTTTTATAAGTTCCCTTGGTCATGGTGGTTTTATCACAGCAACAGAAAAGTGACTAATACACCTTCCATTTTGAGATAGGGTCTCTTTGTTGTGTAGTGCTGCATAAGCCAGGCTACCTGGCCTGTGAGCTTGTTAGTTCCCCATCTCTGCTCCCAGTTTGGCCATTGAAGCACTGAGATTAAAGATGCATGCTACCATGTCAAGCTTTATATGATTCTGGAGAGTCAAGCTCAGATACTCATACTTGCATGGCAAGCTTGTTGCCCCTTGAGCCATCTTCCCAACCCTATCTATTTCTCAGAAAAATTAAAATCAGAGATCTCTCATATTTAGGAAAAGGAATAACCAAAGTCAGAGAACTAAGATCTTTTAAACACCAAGGGCTATGGTCTAATCATACCTACATCCTTCCTATTCATTCATCTACCCATCCATCCATCCACCCATCCATCCATCCATCCATCCATCCATCCATCCATCCATTCACCCATCCATCCAGTATACAAAATACTGCCTAGTGCCTGGTAGTTGCCAAATACTGTCATGAGTGCTGAGAACAGAGATGTGTATAAACAGAGTAAGTGCATTCTCCAAAAGAACTCACATTCTGGGTAGGATAAAGTGAAAGTCTGTATGCAATTTACAGATGAAATTAACAGGGAAAGCACCCATAAGTCAGAGACTAAAAAGATAAGTTTTTAAAATTCACACAGAACTGTGAGTACCATTCTAATTGACCAATTTAAAAAAGTTCTATTTAAATTATTGATATTAGTTAGTCTTCAGTCTTGATAAGCTTTCAGATACTGTTAGAAAATCAGAGAGAAGGGGCTGGAGAGATGGCCTAGCGGTTAAGAGCACCGACTGCTCTTACAGAGGACCCGGGTTCGATCCCCAGCACCCACATGGTGGCCGAGAACCGTCTGAAACTCCAATTCCAGGAGAACTCCAGCTCCAGGGGAATCCGACACCCTCTTCTGACCTCCGCGGCATTGCACGACATGGGTGCACACACTTGCATGCAGGCAGTACATTCATACACATACAGAAATAAATAAAATTAAAAAAAAAAGAAAATCAGAGAGAAGCCTCACACATTCTGGCAACAGATCTAGATCACATGCAGTTATTCGTAAACACAAAGTCCTTGAAAGAAGTGCATCCAATAAATCATTTGCTGTGCCCTCTTGGTGGACAGCTGGATACCAGCACCATAGACTGGGACACAGAGGCAACACATGGGAGGAGGGGAGCGGTATAGCCAGTTCAGTTAGCACAGACAGAGAAGAAGAAAATCTAACCCTTGATAAAAGTACATTTTTTTCTGTTTCCATGACAATGAACATAAAGAGGTTAAATCCTACCTCCCAGTCTTAGAAGCTCAATATTTATGACAACTGGTAAAATTTGAAGTATCTGACCCTTAAGAGATAAAGACAAATCTACAAACTGGAGTCAAGGGAATAAGCCACCCAAGGAAAAGAGAGAGAGAGAGAACACTAAGAGTCAGATAAGTTGAAATCATTTCAGATGTTGGGTCCAACAAACAAGAGGCAAGTGCTGACTGGGGATGAGCCCAAAGGTCAGGGGCTGAGTGAGTCCAGTCCAAAGGAGGAGGTGACTGAAGGAAGCCAGGACTTTGTGTTTTACTGATGCCAACTACAAGTGCTGATGTGGGCAGCTCAGTTAAAGGTGCAGGTTAGGAACTGATGAATGGTAGTAATGCCTCTGTAACTACAGAAGTCTTTTCATCAGTGGATTACAAAGTGATTTTCAGATTAGTGAGCCCTGAGGGCATCAGGATTATCTGATTTTTAAAAATTACTAGAAAACAGAAAGAAAATAATTAGTTAACGTTCATTGACTGCCAGACACTGTTTCTAAGTAATTGAATGCATGACTTCATCTAATCTTCATAAGAACCAAGCTACTTAATAAAGGGCTAATTAAAAAAATGATTAAAATAAGTGACATTTTGGAGGGAACCTGTAAAAATTCATCATGGAAAATAAGCCACAAGCCCTTAGTCATTCAATTCTTCACCCACATACTTATTCAGTCAATACATCTGGGAAATGTTGAGTGCTATCTGAGCATCCTTGGACGTATTACTTGCTTTCTCTGTTTACTGTCTTCTAATCTAGAAGCCAGCCCTGTATGGTGCTTGCAGTCTTTCAGGATGGAAGGTTAAAATATTCAGTAGCTTTATATTGCATTGTAGTTTATAATAAACAATTACTTACAGTCTTTAACTACATATGATCACCCCTGACAGGTGAATTATAATATTTAATATGCCATAGAGGTACAAATCTGCCAGGGCTTCAACAAAACTCAGTTGTTTTCATTGAATGTATTTGCCTTCTAGAACTACAAGAGCTACAGGTATAAATGGAACATCTAGATCATGCTCTCTCCCCCCACGGCTTAGGAGCCATTGAAGAAGGGGGTGGTAGTAGAAAGACTGTAAGAGCCAGAGGTAGGAGAGGACTGGATTTGAGTGTACTACATTCCTAAACTCACAAGACCTGCACAAGCCAGTCAACATTCCAAAATAGTGTGTGTGTGTGTGTGTGGGTGGGTGGGGGGGCTTACCTCTGGGTGAAGAGCTACAGACAGTTGGTAGCTTCTGGGACACAAAGAATGGTTTCATTAAGAGTATGGCTCCTGTTAGGTTGATCATGTTCCAGAGGGTAGTCCCTCATTCAGGAGTATATGGGAAACACAAATTGGACTTGATTGGTTCTTAAAAAAAAAGAGAATGTGGGGTTTGGAGGGGGATGGAGGGGTGGGGGAATTAGGGAGAGGAGTAGGGGATGAGTGTGATCAACATACATTGCACACATGTATGATATTCCTGAGAATTAATCAAAATTTATTTTATTTTATTTTATTTTATTTTTGTATGTGTATGAATGTACTGTCTGCATGTATGTTGGTGCCCCCTGTGTCGTGCAATGCGGCGGAGGTCCAGAGAGGGTGTCAGTTTCCCCTGGGAACTGGAGTTAAAGACAGTTCTCAGCCGCCATGTGGGTGCTAGGGGATCGTAACCTGGGTCCTCTGTGCAAAGGGTGGTCCGGTGCTCTTAAGGCCATTCTCTCTAGCCCACTAAAAATATTTTAAAGAATTGTAGAGCTAGATGCAATTGTCCAGAGAAAAAGGAGAAGCATGCAAAAATATAGACTTAAGAAGGGAGTTCAGACGTGGGAAAGGTAACAGGTTCCTCTCAAGGAAGCTCTGTGTATCGTTTGAACCCATTCAAAGTGGCTATAAACACCACTGGAAAGAATAACACAAGGCAATGGGAACAGAGAAGCAGACTTCTGAATTATTTCTTAAAGGTAAGTACCATTTTCCCCTACTGGTGAAGGCTTAGGCCTAGGTCATCCCAGTGGAAGGAGGAAATCTAGTATAGTTAGAGAAAGTGAGAAAGGGAAGCAGAGGGCATAGTCTAAAGAAAGAATGAAGGGAAAGAGGGTGAGAAGTTGCTTTTATGAGCATGCATTCATGAGGGTAGGGCCCTCGAAGACCTAATTAACTTTTATTAGGTTCTATCTCCTACCTCCCAACACAGACATACTGAGGATTAACTATTTAAGCTTTCAGGGACACACCCAAATTACTGTAGCCTTAAACCAGTAGAAACCACATGGTGACAGATTTGGGTTTAATAAAGCTTGTAATGAAGAACTTCAATGAACATTTTCCTTGCCTGATACTGGGCAGAGCTAGAAAAAGATGGGTCATGTTTATAGGCAGAAAATAACTTTTTTTTTTTTTTTTTTTTTTGGTATTTTTGAGACAAGGTCTCCCTGGAAGCCCCAGCTGTTCTGGAATTTCACTCTGTAGACCAGCTGGCCTAGAACTCACAGAACCTGCCTCTGCCCCCAGAGTGATAGTATTGAAAGGCATGCGTGCACCCGATGACGCCCTGCTTAGGCAGAATAACTTTTAATGATTTTCATGATTAAGAGGTAATAGACCACTGCGTGCATAAAAGTAAAAAAAAAAAAAGTGACTTCTGGATATTGAACCTTTGACAGATGGGTCACTGGTGAAGAGTTCCACTGTAAATTTAAAAAATTGTTTTTGGAATTAACCCTAAGAGTTTATTTCAAGAGTTTTGGTAATTTGGAAATATTATAGATACTATAATTATATATATATTACAAATTAAAGGGAACATCACCTGACAAAAAGAACTTGTTCGAAGAACTGACCAAAACTGTAAACTTCTGTATCAAAAAAGTTAAAAAAGACTGGAAAAAGATGCAATTCAGGACTGAACATGTATGGCAGAATGTATGAACTCTGGTGAGGGGGGCATGGATGGGAGAACAGGTCTAAATTTGAATTAAGAAATGTATGAAATAAAAGCTCAATAAAAATTAAGAAAAAAAGTATGGTTCTTGTCACTGAGCCATATTGAGATCCTTTGAGATTAGCAAATTAGACTAGGTCAGCAAAACGAATAATTTTATTTATTTCTCTCCTCTAATGCTCTGCTTCTAGGACATGGAAGACCTACAGTTTAATTTGTAGTTATAACTTTTGTTCCAGAGTTAAAGTATTTCTACAGTAATAAGCTGGGGAAAATTCAAGGTCCTTTTCCTGTACTGATATCCAAGCCAAATTCCTCAATTCATTTCTTTCCGAGAAATTCTTTGTGTGGACCCTTGACAAAGTACCATCCATCTCCTGGTTTTGGAATGTTTGACGTTTTCCTTCTTTTGGTAAAAATTCAGATGGGGGCCTGGAGAGATGGCCTAGCGGTTAAGAGCGCCGACTGCTCTTACAGAGGACCCGGGTTCGATCCCCAGCACCCACATGGCGGCCAAGAACCGTCTGAAACTCCAATTCAAGAAGAACTCCAGTTCCAGGGGAATCCGAGACCCTCTTCTGACCTCCGCGACGACACGGGTGCACAAACCTGCATGCAGACAGTACATTGATACACATACAGAAATAAAAAAAAAATTCAGATGGGAATTTCTTTGGAAATTAGAGTTGAAACCAACACTATAACACCTCAGTGAAACTCAAGTCCTACCAGTGAACAGATTAACAGAGACATACTTGGTTTTCCAGAGGATTTTTCATAGACTAGCTCTAGTAGCAGACTCTTGAGCACTGGTTCTTCTCAGAGAGTAATAACTTTTAACTATACAGGGTTTATGGAAGTGTTTTATAACAGGGAAATAAATACAGAAAGTGTTACTTTTTATTATAGTCATAACCTATACAAGGTCACTGTACTGGTTATTATCAGAGCCATATTGGAAGCAGATTATTTTAAAAGCTTTTAAGAATGAGTGTAAAGTAAATAAGGAATAATACTGATGGTTTTTAAAAGAATGATGGTCCACGCATCCTTAATTAGCCAACAGGGAATGTTAGAATTTAGAGATAGATTAAAAATATTTTGTTAATTATTTTTATCTTTGTGTGTATGAGTGTAAGGCCTGCATGTATGTCAGTGCACCTGTGTCATTCAATGCCCATGGAGCCCAGAAGAGGGTGTTGGATCCCCTGGAACTGGAGTTATGGACAGTTATTAGCTGCTGTGTGGGTGCTGATGTCCTCTGTAAGAGCAGCCACCATTCTTAAACATTGAGCCATCTCTCTAACCCCAAAGCTAGATTTTATAAGCCAGAGACTACCTAATCAGGATCCCTTAAAAGCAGGGCGTTGTTCCAGTCCAATGAATAACTGCAGCATGAAGGTAGCTGGAAATTGGCCATTGTAAACTTAACCAGAATGATCATGGGTTGAGCACGGTGATGAGATGAACACTGGCAGTGGACCTGAACGAAGTGGCTTTCTATTTATTTTAACTCAGAGACCAGGAGTGTAAATCTATCTTCTTAGGTAAAGTGAGAGGCATTTATAAACTGGGGTTACACTACTAACAAGAAGTGAGCAGAAAACCCTAGCAAAAAACCCTCCAAGAGATAAAAATATATTGCATAGAATGCCCAAAGAATTGGTTTAAAAAATATGAGGCTCAAGCTGTAGCCAGAGTAGAGGCACATGCTGAGTATGTGAAGTTGACCAGAGTCAATTCCCAGATCCAGAAAAAGTTAATCCCCAATTGATTGCAGTATTAAAAACATTCTTGTTACCTTTGTCCCATTCTTTAAACCCTCATGAGGGGGTTTATGAAGAGTTATTTTTTTTTTAAGTTTTGGAAGTCACTAATGCCATGTGGGGAAAGAGCACTCTCTTCTAATTAAAACAGCAGTGTTATATTCATTATGATCTGAACTGAGAACATCCCATCTTTACCTGGAAATGTCAGAGAATAAATATTTCTTAGTCTTAGTATCCAAGGTTTAGGATTATTTAGGATTAGTAGCCAATTTTTTTTCCATCTTTTATACTGTGTTAGAAGGAAGCTTGTTAGAGGAGACCATTAACAGGAAGATCTGCTTTCATTTCCTATTATTTCTGTCTCGTTGGGAACCACCTAAATGCTGTTTCTCTCTGGCATTTTGAACTATTTCTGTCTGTTGGAGAAGCACAGCCCATGACTCTTGTGGTGCAGTAAATTAGTTGCCTATGTCAACTCTGACTTCCTTTTCTTAATCAAGTTTATTTCACTAATATGATGTTTCCTTTTAAAAGGATAGTTGAACTTACAGTATGATAAACCATGCTTTTGTTTATTCTTGTTTTGCAGGCTAACTTAAAAAAGTGCTGTTGATGAGTGAGTGGTGATGGTAATAATGATGTCTTAAATCACTAAGTCAAGAACTGAAATACTAATTAGGACAAAACAGACTAATGCCTCCGCTGATAGAAATGAGTTAATGTAAGTTTTTTTTCTGTATGTTTTTGTAGTTATCTCTTGTATACAGAATATTTGCTAGTGTGAAGTATTGTATGTAGTCAACAGAGTCCATTGAATGTGTACATGGCTTTGAATCAGTCTGAAAGAGGTGTAAATATCACCTGTACCACATGACCACTTTATAGTCATGTGACCTTAAGCAAAACATCCCTAAGCTTTCAAGTGGAAATACATATAGCTACCTCTTTATTGTTGTTTTGGCACATAGTATCCAAGAAACAGGAAGTCATCAACACATGAATGACATTAATAGCTACCACTGATAGCACATTTATCATGCATCATCAATTATGAGATCTAGGGGATAAGAATCATTATGATCTTGATGATGAAAACAACAAAAAAAGACAGAGTGTTTGTTTAGTACCCCAAAGACAGGAAGTAGCCATACTAGGCATCTAGCACTAATTATTTATTTTTTTAAATTTATTCTTGTATGTGTATGAATGTAGGTTTGTGCACCCGTGTCGTGCAATGCCACGGAGGTCAGAGAGGGCATCGGATTCCCCTGGAACTGGAGTTAAAGACGGTTTTCAACCCGGGTCCGCTGCAAGAGCAGTCAGCACTCTTAACCACTAGGCCATCTCTCCAGCCCCATCACCTAGCACTTTTAACTGGTCCCTCTTGTTCACATACAAATGGTGGACCTTGGGATCTTAGCCAAGAACTCCCTGAATATGGATTTCAGGAGAATTCTAAGGCCTTTAGAATCCTTTTTCCTCCATGTTCTACATCTCCATATCTCTTCATTCATACTCAACCTGTGAGAAGGTGAAGCTGAAAGGTCAGAGAGGATTATATAGTTAGTGGATCCTGGAAGACAACTGGATGTATCAGATGAGCACACAAAGGCAGGTGCTGGACTTCATTGCATGTCAGTGAAACAAAGCAAAAATAATAAAGCAAATAACCCTCCATGCACTTTAGAGTTATTTTATTATAAGAGAAGATTGAAGAGTCTTATGTACAGACCACTCTATTAAGATATGACAAATATCATGATCTTACTTTATGCTATTCTCATTAGGTCATTCTATAAACATTCTCTTCATAGACATAAATAAAAATTATTTTTGCTACTGATAGCATGATACAGAACAAAACTAGCAGCTACAACAATGGGATATAAAGAACTCAGAAATAAACCTGTGGCCTCTTGATCTTTGACAAAGGTGACAAGAATATACGTTTAAAAAGAGACAGTGTCCTTGACAATTGGTCCCGTGAAAACTGGATATTCACATGGTGAAGAATGAAATCAGATCCATATTTCCCATTATGCACAAAATTCAATTCAAAATGGATTAAAGACCTTAGTATATGACTTGAAATATTGAAATTACTATAAAAAACAGGGAAATACTTCAAAATATAGGTGTAGGAAGAAACTTTGCAAGAGCAAAGAAACGACCCTAAGAATTGACAAATAGGATTACAGTAAATTAAAGAACTTCTGCTCAGCAAAGGAAACTATTAGCAGAATGAGAAGACTGCTTGCAGACTGGGAGAAAAATCTCTGTCAGCTAAATACATCTGATGGGGGTTAATATCTAGAAAACATAAAGAACTGCAAAAATTAAACACCCAAACCCAAATCTTCTGATCAATAAATGAGTTAATGAACTGAACAGGCAGTTCTAAAAAGATATAAAAAGCTAGTAACATTACAAAGTTTTTAGCATTTCAAAATCCTCAGCCATTGGGAAACTTCAAATTAAAACCATTTTGAGAATCTGTCTTACCCAAACCAGAATGGCTAACATTAAGAAAACAAATGAGCTGGGTGTGCTGGCACACACCTTTAGGGATCTCTATGTGATTGAGGCCAGCCTGGTCTACATAGTGAATTCCAGGCTACCTGGGGCCACAGGAAGACCCTGTCTCAAAAAACAATAAAACAAAAATAAACAAGCAAAACCCCCCAATGAAACAAAACAAACTAAAAAGCAAACAAATGCTGGAGAAGGTGTAGGGAAAGAAGAACCCTATTCACTGGTGGGAGTGGTACTTGCTGCCAACACTGTGGAAATCAGTAGTGAAGTTTCTCAAAAAACCCAAACCAGAATTACCATAAAACTGAGTTATACACTCCTGGGTATATGCCCAAAGAACTGTAAGTCTTAGCATAGAGACATTTAAATAATCACAATAACTAAGAAACGGAACCAGCCTAAATTTCAATTAACAACTGAATAGACAAAAAAATGTGATACATATACATCATGTAATTTCCTTTAGTTGTAAAGAAAAACCATGATATCACAGGAAAATGGACAGAATGTAAGTTATTACTTCAGGTGATGCATTTTAGATTCAGAACGACAAATATCACAATTTCTGTTCTATGTAGATCCTAGATTAAATATTGAATCTGGACAGACAGACAGACAGACACACACACGTGTATGTGTGTATGTGTAGGAGTGCAAGTCTTGAAACTAGAAAAGGGACGATAGGAAATGGGCACACATGACATTAAAGCAGAAAGGTGGTTATTTGGGAATTGCAAGGGAACGGATGAGAGGTGGGCAGGGGAGAGGAGAAAAAGGATAAACAATAATAAATCATATATTAAAATGTCATAATGAAACATATTGCTTTATATGCTATTAAAATACAATAAAATTAAAATAATGGCAAAGTAAGAAAGAAATTATTGTTGGTATCAATAACGAGTGTCCTTAACAGTGATATTAAGATCAAGGACTAGTGGTTTAATTCACATGTAAATAAAAATCTACACAACTAGGGGCTGGAGAGATAGCCTAGCGGTTAAGAGCACCGACTGCTTTCGCAGAGAACCCGGGTTTCATCCCCAGCACCCACATGGTGGCTAAGAACCGTCTTTAACTCCAATTCCAGGAGAACTCCAGTTCCAGGGGAATCTGAGACCCTCTTCTGACCTCCACGGCATTGCATGACACGGGTGCACAAACCTACAAGCAGACAGTACATTCATACACATACAAAAATAAATAAAATAAAAAAAATCTACACAACTCAAGTTATGGACATCATAGCAATTTTAAAAATGTGAATAGTAGCTTATTGTCAAGCAGTTGATGAATATTCAGATCAACGAAGATGGAATAACACTCAGCAGTAACCAGGAGTGGGGAGTTGATAGATAACAACATGGATAAACCTTACAAACATTTTCCTAAGTGAAATAATCCAGGCACAAAAGACAACATACAGTATGATTCCCTTAGTGTGAAATACTTGAAACTCACATATACAGATTTAGAAAATGGTTTAGTGGTTGCTGGGGTCTGGGAGCTGTAGAATAAGGGGGAATGAACAGTGGTTCTGAACTTCTTGATGTGGTACCATGTCCTAAAATTAGATTATGGTGGCAGTAATTTTTAACCATATATATATGGTAAAATCCACTGAATTGTGTATTTCAAACAGATAACCTTTAAGTTATGTAAATTCTATCACAATGAAGATGTTTAAAAAATGTAAGTCACTTGGGAGGCAGAGACAGGCGGATCTTTGTGAGTTCAAGGCCAGCCTGGTCTACAAGGTGAGTTCCAGGACAGTTGGGGCTACAGGGAGACCCTGTCTCGAAAAGACCAAAAAAAAAAATGTAAGTCTGCATTAGGGGAGAGATGTGGGAATCAGGGAGAAGGAACTGGGGTGGATAGGAGAGAGGAGAGAAGGGAAATACGATTCAGGTGTTAACAACAGGCACATGTGAGGATATCACAAACAAACTTGTGATTTTGTGTCAATAAAAAGTAAGAAAGATAGCATAAACATTAGTTTGTTATCTTCCCCCTGCTTACTTGAAAGCACAGTAACATCTATCATTTATGTTTAAAACTAATCAGAAAAGATGAAGAGGGTCACTACATCTATATCAAAGGAACAATTAACTATGAAGATTTCACAATCACGAATATATATATGCACCAAACTATGGAGCACTAACTTCACAAACAAATTCCACAGGACTTTAAGGCACAGATGAATCCCAACACACTAATAGTAGGGGATTTCAATACCTCACCGTGCCCATTAGACAGGTCAACCAGACAAAGAATAAACAGAGACAGCTGAACTGAACAATACGACACACCAAATGGACCTAATAGACATCTACCAAATATTCCACCCGAGCACCAAACAATGTACTTTCTATTCAGCACCATGCATTCTATCAGACCATACTGGAATAAAATTTAATATCAACATCAGAAGAAGCCCTATGAGTTCTCCAAGAGAGACTAAGCAACACACTACTGAATAATGAATGGGTCAAGGGAGAAATAAAGAAATAAAAGTATTCCTGGAATTAAATAAAAAGGACAATACAACACAAGGAAACCTATAGGACACTTTAAAAGCAGTCCTAAGAGGAAATTTTATAGCTCTAAGTGCCTACATTAAAAAACCAGAAACGAATGACCTAACACTGCAACTAAAAACACTGGAGAGACAACAACAAATGAATCCCAAACCCAACAGACAAGAAAAATTAACAGAAATCAGAGTAGAGATCAATGAAATAGAAACAAACAAAAAAAAAAATACAAAGATCCAATGAATCCAAGAGCTGGTTCTTTCAAAGGATAAACAGGATAGATAGACCTCCAGCCCAGTTAATCAAAAGAAAGAGCAACTCCAAAACAACAGAATTAGAGATGAAGAGGGAAACACCACAACAGATAGTGAAATGATACAGACAATTACATAAGAATATGTTAAAAACCTATACTCTATTAAATTTGAAAACGTAAGAGAAATGGATGAATAGCTGAAATCTTGGAAATAACCAAGGCTTAACCAAGAAGAGATCAGCAGCTTAAACAGACCCATAACATATGAGGAAATTGAAACAGTAATACAAAACCCCCCAACTGATAAAAGCCCAGGCCTGGGTGGATTTACAGCAGAATTCTATGAAACATTTAAAGAGGACCTACAACCATTCTTACTCAAGTTATTCAAAAGGAGAGAAACAGAGAGATATCTCCCAAATTCCTTCTATGAAGCCAGCATCACTCTAATACCAAAACCAGGCAGACAAAGAAACAACCAAAAAAGAAAGCTATAGACCCATTTCTTTAATGTCTATAGATGGAAAAATTCTCAACAAAATACTTGCAAACCACGTACAGGTACACAACAAAAAGTTCATTGACCGTGACCAGTTGGATTTATACCAGAGATGCAGGGATGGTTCAACATATGTAAATCAATAAATGTCATAAAGTACATACACGGACTGAAAGACAAAAATCACACAATCAACTCAATCGATGAAGGAAAGTCCTTCCATAAAATTCAACATGCCTTAATGGTCAAAGTCCTAGAGGGAATTGGAATGGAGGGAACATTCCTCAACATAATTAAAGTCATATACAACAGACCTGTAGCCAACATCATTTTAAATGGAGAAAACTGCTCTAGCACCCACATGGCACCTAAGAACTGTCTTTAAGCTGGGCATGGTGGCACACACCTTTAATCCTAGCACTTGGGAGGCAGAGGCAGGTGGATCTTTGTGAGTTCAAGGCCAACCTGGTCTACTGAGTGAGTCCCAGGCCAGCTGGGGCTATAGGGAGACCCTGTCTCAAAAAGACAAAAATAAAATAAAATAGTACCAATTGGAAGAGGAGGTCAAACTATCCCCTTTTGAGGTGACATGATAGTATACCCAGGGGATGCCAAAAATTCCACCAGAAAACTCCTAGAAATGATTAACAGTTTCAGTAAAGTGGCAGGTTACAAAATTAACCTAGAAAAATCAGTAGCCTTTCTTTATGCCAACAACAAGCAATTGGAGAAGGAATACAGGGAGACCTTCTCATTCACAACAGCCTCAAAAAATATCTCAGGAACAAACCTGACCAAAGACACTAAAGATTTCTATAATGAAAATTTTAAATCCTTGAAGAAGGAGATTGAAGAAGACACCAGAAGATGGAAGAACCTCCCATGCTCATGGGTTGGAAGAATTAATATACAAAAAATGATCATCCTACCCAAAGTAATATACAGATTTAATGCAATCCCAATTAAAATTCCCTTAACTTTCTTCAGGAATTTAGAAAAAAAATCATAAAATTCATAGGGAAAAACAAAAGACCCTGGATATCCAAAGCAACCCCAAGCAAAAAGAGTAATTCAGGGGGCAGTTACTATATCATATTTCAGACTATACCCTATACTATAGGGCTATAGTCATAAAAACATCATGGTACTGGAAAAAAACAGACCATAGATCAATGGAACAAAATTGAGGCTCCAAACTTGAGCACATGGACTTTCAGCCACTTCATATTTGACAAAGAGCCCAAGAAAACTCACTGGAGGAAAGACTATCTTTAGCAAACGGTACTGGCAAAACTGGATCACCACTTGTAGAAGAATAAAACTAACCCCTCACCTTTCACCTGTACAAAAATAAACTCCAAATGTATCAAAGACCTCAGTGTGAAACCTAAAACTCTGAAAATGATAGAAGAAAACTTTGGCAGTAACCTACAGGATACAGGTGTAGGAAAAGACTTTCTAAATCAGACAGCAGTTGCACAGGAAATAAATACAACAACAGACAAGTGGGATCTTATTAAACTCAAAAGCTTTCATACAATGAAAGAAACAATCAAAGAAGTGAAGAGAAAACCCACAGAGTGGGAGGAAACCTTCACCGCTGATACATCTGACAGAGGTTTAACATCCAGATTATATACATTACATAAAAAACAAAGGATCAAGAAAACAAATGACCCAATCAAAAGATTGAATAAAGAGTTGAACAGAGAGTTCATAAATGAATAAGTAAAGATGGCTGAGAAACATCTTAAAAAGTATTCGACATCACTAGTAATTAAGGAAATGCAAATTAAAACCACTTTAAGATTTCATCTTATCCCCGTAAGACTGGCTATGTTCAAGAAAACAAGAGATACCAAATGCTGGAGAGGTTGTGGGGAAAAGGAAACACTCATTCACTGCTGGTGAGAATGCAAACTTGTACAGCCCCTATGGAAAACAGTGTGGAGAACTCTTAAAAGACTCAAAATGAACCTACCACTTGACCCAGCCATACCACTCCTGGGTATATACCCAAAAGATTCATCCTATTGCAAAGATATGTGCACAACCATGTTTATTGCAGCTCTTTTCACGATAGCAAAGAGCTGGAAGCAAATCGTGTCCCTTAACTGATGAGTAGATAATGAAAATGTGGTACATCTACACAATGGAGTTTTCTGCAGTGGTAAAGAAAGATGACATCATGAAAATTCCAGGTAAATGGATGGAACTAGAAGTTGCTATGCTAAGTGAAGTAACACAGTCACAAACAAACGACATATGGTGTTTCTCATTTGTGGATCCTAGCACCAAATGCTTCTATACTCTGTCATTTTGGTATATGTGTTGAGTGTATATATGCATATTTTGAAGTAATATAAAATTAAAGGAACAACAACAATAACAAAAGACTTGTTCAAAGATCTGACCCAAACAGTAAACTTCTACATTGAAAAAGTTAAAAATGACCAAGAAACATACAGAAATAAATAAAAATTAAAAAAAAAAAAAAGAAAATGTCTCCACCTACAATCTGCCAAAAAAAAAAAAAAAAAAAAATGACCAAGAAAACAACACAAGACAGGACTTAACATGTATGGCAGAATGCATGAGCTCTGGTTGGGGGTGGCCATGGATGGGGAAACAGGTATAAATTTGATTGGGAAAGGTTACATGAAATGCACAAACTTCAATAAAAAATTTAAAACAAGCAACCTCGCTTTGACTAGATAACAATGAGCAATCATTATATATATGTATATATATTTTTTGGGAGGGGTCTTTTCGAGACAATGTTTCCCTGTAGCCCCAGCTGTCCTGGAACTTGCTCTGTAGACCAGGCTGGACTTGAACTCACAAAGATCCACCTGCCTCTGCCTCCCAAGTGCTAGGATTAAAGGCATGTGCCACCACGCCCGGCATATGTTGTTATCCACCATGTGGGTGGTGGAAACCAACCTAGGTCCTTTGCAAGAACAGCCAGTATTCTTAAGTGCTGAGCCCTCTCTATTTCACATTGTCATCCTGACACTGAGATTTAACCATTAATCTTATCCTCCCTTCCTCACTTTTTAACCTGTCCAT
Source organism: Rhizomys pruinosus (assembly GCA_009823505.1). Classification (NCBI taxonomy): domain Eukaryota; kingdom Metazoa; phylum Chordata; class Mammalia; order Rodentia; family Spalacidae; genus Rhizomys; species Rhizomys pruinosus. The sequence goes on from VZQC01002342.1 coordinate 1,949,064, forward strand.
CAAGCATTTGGCTGATGAGAAGCTGAGGTCCTAGAGATAAATGGCTTTCTATTTACTAAGTTCACATCTCAGGCCAAACTGAAGTTTGCCTCCATCTCTGGCTATTCCCAGCATGATCTTGTTTTTTTCTTTGCTGGGTGAGGACCCAGTGCACCAAATGAGAGCTGATTTGACTCCAGCTCTGTGATTTCTGATGGCGAAGGGAGCCAGTGTCATTTGTTAATGAATAAAAAGCAGAAACTGGTAAGGAAGAGAAGAAATGTGGCCATGTGCTCTACTTGCTGCATACTGGTAATGGTAATTTAGCATCAGAAGAAAAATACTCTCTTAGTGTTCTTGAGTTTCACAGTTTGTACAGGAAACTGAAGTTAAGACAAACCATATCTGATCGAGGTACCTTATTATGGTCTGTCTGTGCATCTGATCCATCAGAATTCATGCTGGGAGTTAATCCCAAAGTCACATGTTAAAGGTGTTTGGAGGTTGGGCCTTAAGGATTGATTAAGATGGATGAGGTCAAGAGAGTGAGAATGCATCATCGCACAGTGGCCTAAGGTAGGGAAGAGACTCCCAAGTCAGGACGCTTGTTTGGTCATGTGCCACTCTGGGGTGCCTTGAGGTTCTCACTACATGGCCAGCAGTAGCCTGGCTCTCACCAGCTGCTGTCCATCAACTTTGGATTTCCCAACCTTCAGAATCTGCAGGAAGTGACTTGATGTTCTTCATAACATATTGATGCTGTGACATTCAGCACAGAAACAGAAAAAAAACGAACACATCTACACAATTTATACATAGGATCATCTCATTCATTCTCTGCTCAGCTTTCCTATGCCTGTAGTCAGCTTCAGAGAGAAGAGTTACCACACAGTCATGCAACTCCACTGGAACCTCTCTTCTGTGGCCCAGCACAGTTAGAGGATTTACATAGGAGTCATCAACCACGGCAAGTATGGGGTTGGGGCTTACTTGGCTTCACATCAGTAGGAGGCCTTGAAGTCTGAAACGATTTAAGCAGGTTGGCCAAACCCACTTATTTTATTATTCAGGGACATAATCACACCCTATATGATAACATAGCTACTAATAATTTAAATCCACGTTAGTGATATTTTTACTCCAGTCTTTGAATACTTATTCCCCTTTCTTTCATTCTTTCGATTCCTTCGACATCCACTATCTGCCAATGACAGAATAATTTGACTCCCACTTTCCTTCCACTGACACTAGATGGTATGTAGAGCCGAGCAGAAGGCAGAAGGTTGAAATTTGTAAACACGCTTTCCCTGGCATTACCCACTAGACCACACCCTCACTCAGACAGCAAAAAGACATTTTTTAACAGAAGGAAGTCAGCTCAGAAACTAAAAACGACCACTTACTTACTCAGGATATGTCACAAGTCAAAGCTTGGATGCTTGCTTTAAGAAGTAGAAGGTGAAGGCACAGGATTTGCTGGATTTACCCAGGATGCTTGCTAAGATTTGTTCCTGGCTCTGAACACCCTCTAATAAGCACTGACCTGTTTGCTGATTATCTTTGGTAACTGAGTCCTGAGGCAGATTAATATTTGCCTAGGGAAATACAAGGTCCTCACTGTCCTTTCCCCACTGCAGAAAAGCGTAAACAAGAGACGCCCACAACCAGTCCCTCCCAAATAATAATCTGATAAAATGCTTTGCTTGGATTTGTTGGTTTGGCCTGATTTGGCTTGCAGTTTACCAGGTACCCATAAAACAGATGGATTCAAAGCTGCTGTGGTTTCAGCATATCTTAGAGATGAGCTAGAAGAGGGGAGGGGAAGGGCAGGGAGGGGTTGGCATGAAAGTAACAATGGCAAGCTACAGAGGAGATCATGAATCTCTTTCATGAGAAGCTTGGGTTTCCTGACTCTGCTGTGTTGGTAGAATCTTCTCACTTGAGTTGTATAGAACCTGTCCCACAGAATTGGTTATGTGTTTGTAAAGAAGTAGGCATTGTTTGAGTTCCCTGAATATTTCTTTTAAGAATTCACTTCCCAGGCAGGGCAGGAAGTACATTTTATCTCTAAAAGTTTTTAAAAAAATTAGGTGCCTTATCTACAGTAAAGTATGCCAATGGAACCCATCTCAATGTCATTTGTTTTGGATGGTGTTATGATTTGAATTCTTTCTTCCAAAAAGATACTGAGACCATCTAGTGCTTCAGAACGTAGTCTTGTTTGGAAATAGTGTCATTGCAGTTGTGATTAGTTAACATGAAGATATCCTGAAATACACTGGGCCTTTAAACTGCCTGCTGTCCTTGTAAGAAGTGGAGACAGGGGCTGGAGAGATGGCCTAGCGGTTAAGAGCACCGACTGCTCTTACAGAGGACCTGGGTTCAATCCCCAGCACCCACATGGCGGCCAAGAACCGTCTGAAACTCCAATTCCAGGAGAACTCCAGCTCCAGGGGAATCCGAGACCCTCTTCTGACCTCCGTGGCATTGCACGACACGGGTGCACAAACTTGCATGCAGACAGTACATTCATACACATACAGAAATAAATAAAATAAAAAAAAAGAAGTGGAGACATACAGGGAAATCACATGTGATGATGGAGGGGAGGGATGCAGCTGCAAGCCAAGGACACCAAGGATGGCTGACTGTCACTAGGGGTTAAGAAGAACAAGGATGGGATTCTCAGGGTTTCATCAGAAACACTGGACGGCTAAAACCTTTAGGCTGCTAGCCTCTGGAATCCTGTAGAAATAAGCTTCTATTACTTTTAGATCACATAGTCATGGTCCTTTGCTACATCAGTCCTACAAATCTAACAGATTATTTGTGTCAGTGTGGGATGTGTGTGCTTATACCTTTTCTATAGACAACACAGACTTATTGTATGAACCAATTAAAAGTTAATAATACTTTCAATCAGTGAGAATAATTGCAATGTAGGATTGAATTGGTCTGACCAATGTGAACACAGCACATCCTATTCTAGTATAGCATCTATTCTCTCTCCAATGGAGAAGTAGCTGAGTTCACTGCCATATCTCATTTGAGTCTATTTAAAGAAGTCCATCTGCTGGGCATGGTGGCGCACGCCTTAAATCCTAGCACTTGGGAGGCAGAGGCAGGTGGATCTTTGTGAGTTCAAGGCCAGCCTGGTCTACAGAGTGAGTTCCAGGCCAGCTGAGGCTACAGGGAGACCCTGTCTTGAAAAGACCAAAAAAAAAAAAAAAAGAAGTCCATCTACTAGAAGGAGCTTTAAGAATGATTGAGGATTAATCAAGTTATGCTATCAGCGTAGGTACCTGTCAATAGACAAACTGATAACAAGTATAGCACATATTTACAGTGATGTATTATTCAGCCATAAAATGAATGAAGTGATGTCATTTCCAGGAAAGTAGATGGAACTGAAGCTCATGATATTAAGCAAAAGAAGCCAAGTGTAGAAAGATGGGTTGTATCTGATGTTTTCTCCAAAATGTGGAAACAAAAACAAAAGAAAAAGAAAAGAAAAGAAAAATCTATGAACATATAAGAAAGAGACTTTGGAGAGGGTAGAGGGAATGGCAGGGAAGAGTCTGAGGGAGAATGAACATGGTAAAAACAAAATACACGTGTGGGAACGTCCTTTAATTTGTGCAGTTAGTATGCATTGTAAATTATTTTATAAAGGAGTGTAAACTCATACAACCACTCTGAAAAGCAGTGTGGAGAACACTTAGAAGACTCAAAATGAACCTATCACCTGACCCAGCCATACCACTCCTGGGCATGTACCCACAAGACTCATCCTACTGCAGAGACACATGCACAGCCATGTTTATTGCAGCTCTCACAATAGCAAGGAGGTGGAAGCAACCCAAATGCTCCTCAACTGAAGAGTGGATAGAGAAAATGTGGTACATCTACACAATGGAGTTCTATGCGGTGGTAAAGAAAGATGACATGAACTTTGCAGGCAAATATATGAAACTAAAAGCCATTATGCTAAGTGAAATAACAGTCCCAGAAAAACAAACAACAAATGGTATCCCTCATATATGGATGCTAACACCAAATCCCTAGTTGAAAGGCAAGCTGAACAATGTTAATGTTATATTTCTTTTTATCTAAAAGCAACTGAACTGTTATAAGGTGAGTCCCTTAATGGGCTCTAGAATTAACCACTTATTTTCAGACTTTGTAGTTTTGGTATATGGGTGGTGGGCATGTATGCATTTTAGAGTAATATAAAATTAAAGGGAAAATGTGAATTCCAATACATGTTTTGGAATTAACAGTTTATTTTCAGATGTCATAATTTTGGTATATGTGTGACATACATATAGGCATATTTTGGAGCACTACAAATTGGAGGGAACAACAACAACAACAAAAGGACTGGGTCAAAGAACTGACTGAGGACAGTAAACTTCTGCCCAAAACAATAAACCTCTGCATAGAAAAAGTTTAAAAAGACAGAAAAAGATGCAAGACATGTATGACAGAATGCAAGAACTCAGGTGGGGTGGGGGGCATGGAAAGGAGAATGAGTCTAAATTGGATTGAGACATGTATGAAATGCACAAAACGTCAATAAAAATATTTTTAAAAATGATTAAGGAGATAATAGACAAACACAAAACCTCACAGGACAAATGGTACCTAAAGGTCCTCACATCTTTGGGATTTCTTTAACAGGAGTACAAAGACATGGGTGGGGGCAAGGGAAGCCCTGGCACCAGCCCTTCAATCTCCATTCTGACTGGTAGGCATCTGGATATGCATCCTCAGGGAAGACGTTTATGTTCCTCAGGGCTTCTATTTGCTTCAGGAGGAAGTGGTTTCACTTTACCAAAATATCCATATGACACAGAGGTAGAAAAGCTAAATAAATACATTCAACTTGTATATCCCAGATCTCTGGGAATGGTTTGTTTGGCCCCTAAGTCTTCTAGTGTTTTCATGTTGTGCCCAGAACAGTCAAGATCATCCTCATCTGCCTCCTCTAGGTCCCTGACTCTCCTTTCAGAATATAAATTTTAATAAGAAAATTTGCCAGCCAAAGGGCATCTTATGAGTGCTGGCTATATTTTATTTTGTATTATTTAATTGATTTTTGTCTTTTTGAGACAGGGCCTCCCTGCAGCCCCAGATGTCTTGGAACTCACTTTGTAGACCAAGCTGGCCTTGAAACTCATAGAGATCCACCTGCCTCTGCCTCCCAAGTGCTGGGATTAAAGGCATGCACCACCATGCCCAGCTTATTTAATTTTTTAAAAGCTGCTTTTCAGAACAGATGGAGACCATTGCAGATTCATAACTGGACAAAATGCAGAGAACAGGTAATTATGGAGTGCCCAACCCCAACTGATACATGTAAAATACAACATCTCCATCTAAGGCTAACTCATGGAACATCATGGAAGTGGGGGAGAGGTTTGCTGGAAAGATTTTAAATGCCAGGTGAACAGAATACCTCTTCTTAGTGTCTTCTAGCCATGACAGGAAAAAATGCACCCGTGAAATCTCACAAACATGGCTGCCTAACAGACCCGCAGAATGGCAGCTCCAGCTGACGTGCTAGTGTAGATGGGGGAAATTTCACAAAGTTCCCCTACCCAGATGAAGAGCTAACAGGCAGGCAATGGCTGCCAAGAGAGGCGGAACCCGTCTTCTCCAGGGCCTCCCGTCTTCTCTTTTATAGGTCCTCCAGTCCCAGATGTTCAACCGTCAGCACACGTACAGAGGAGCACCACTAAATGCAGTCAGGAGGATTATACATAGATATTCACAGTAGAGATTAAAGACATCAGGAAACGGAGAGGAGTGGAGGGAGGCACGGGAAGAACTGGAGGGTGGAGGAAACGGAGGGTTGAACATGATGTAAAAGCATGCCCATGTATGAAATTCTCAAAAAATGAAAATGAATCAGAGCCTTAGCTATTCCGGCTTGATTTTTTAGCAATTATGAACATATTCTGAAGTAACCATAGCATTTTTTACATCCAGCAGAATTAATAATTCCTTGGCATGATCTAATATGGATCTGATTATATTTCTAAATCAAAATAGAAAATAAGTCGGTGAATTTCTCTGTCAGTTGTGGTTGAGGAGGGTGTCTGACGAATAACTTGTCAGTTCAAGGCAGAAGTTTGCCTGCCTGCTGCTGAATACCACGGGGCAGTAGTGTGTAACTGAGGATTGGCTATTACCCAGGGTGACCGCTTTCCTGTTAGGTAGGGACACTGAAGCTCTGTGATGGTCCATTTTATTTAGTCTAGTCAAGTTGACTAGGCTAAGAAGTACCCTGAGAGCTGGTAAATGTTTTTGGTATGTCTCTGAGGGAGTTATTGTATCTTCTTATCGGTACTTTTGCATTTGTATATTACTTTCTGCGGTCTTTATAGAAAAGGCATGTATTTTCTAGTCTTTACAGTTAGATTTCCCAGAGAAAGCTTTTTTTAAAAAGTTTTTTTTTAAAACAAAACAGTAAAAAGAAAGGATAGCATTTGAATCAACAGATGGAATAATGCTTTTCCTCTGTTTTAGGTGGGCATCACCTAATCCATAGAGAGCAAGAGTAGGAAAACAAACATGGAGGAATGCTCATTGTTTTCCATGAACTGGGGCCCACTGTACCCTGCCCTTGGATATCAGAGCTCCTGGTTTTCAGAACGCCAGACCTTAAGACTTACACCAGCTCTCACTCTGGTCCTTAGCTTTTGGCCTCTGGATAGAAGTTGCACCATCAGTGCCCCACTGCTTCTAAGGACTTCAAACTTGAACTGAGTTATACTACTGCCATTTCCTGGGTCTCCAGCTTCCAGATGGACTCCTTGGCTGTCATCACTCCTTGAATCAGTTACTATAATAAATACTCTTTCATATATATATATATATATATATGCATGTATATATGTTATAGAATAATCTTGGTTCTGTTTCTCTGGAAGATTTTAATACAGGTCCTGAAAATCCATGTGACATATAGTCTCCTGAGTCTTTTGAAATTTTATTTTATTTTTATGTGTATGACTGTATATTGCCTGCTTACAGGTAGGTGTGCCCCTGGAACTGGAGCTCTGCATGGCTGTTAGCCACCATGTGGGTACTGGGAACCGAACCTCGCTCTTCTTCAGGCTGTGCTTGTAACCTCTGAGCCCATCTCTTCAGCCCCTTTTCTCTAGTCTTATTTCCCAGCAGCCTGTTTCTTTAGGAATGGAGATGATACAGACTTCTGTAGCAGACACATCTCTTATACAAGTCTGGATTTATTGTCTCTGGCTCTCTATACCAGAGATTAACTTCACTTTAAACACATTTCCTCCATGGAAATAGACACCAAAGAGCCTGACTATTCTACTAATGGGTCATACTTTTGGGTACCATCACTAAGTTGTGCCAGGCCTTTTCTATCAATTTGGCTCCTTGAAAATGACCCCTACCTCCTAGGGCTCTTTAAAGATTGTGGGCAAACAAAGGATAGACCTTTAGGCTACCCAAAGACACAGTTGTCTGGAAGAACAAAAGGCCATGCTCTGGGTTTTGCCAATTGGCTCTGAGAACACTCCAGCAGTGTTGACGGTCCTCAGACACAACTCCCATCGGGCTGTGCCTGGTTTTCCCAACCATGTCGATTAGAACAGAAACAACTGCACCTTTCATGTATGAAGATGAAAAAGAAACCAGAAAACTGAGGTGGGATTGAGTGAGCCTTTGAAATATTATGGTGACCATCAGGGAGGGTGCGTGAAGGGTTTGAAAGCCACTTTCTCCTTGGGTCTCCATTTAAAAATCTGGGGCTCCAATGCTATCTCATTCTCTACTCACTCTGGGTCCAAAGTTGTAGCTGAATAAATTTAAAATACAAAATTACAAAGTTGAAGATTAACTAACAGCCAGGATTCACTGTTTTGGCTACAGGATGGCAAAATGCTTGCTTCATGGTGGTTTGGTAGAAATAAACAACGGCCCACTTGTTCTCAATTCTGGCAATAAATTGGAACACAATGAACTGAGATTTCATCAAATTAACTGAATGTGGGTTTGATTTTAATCCACTTATCGGGGAAAACTTAGGGTAGTAGAGTGGAATTTACCAAAACAACCCATAAGAAAATGGTCCCTCTTGCCTTTGTGCCTTGGGGTCACTTGAGAAACTTTCAAAGTAAGCTTGGCTAGCCATCCTAATTTAATTCACAGGGCATGTGATGCCATCTACACATTGCATTCTAACATGCAGCCGCATTCTGGAACTGCTGCTCTGAGTATTTCCTGTTAGAGACGTGATGCACCCTACTCGTCCTGAGCATCTGTAACACTGGGTGAGGAGTATTTTTTGATTTTGCCTTTGAACCCACTGTCTAAGAACAATTCACTTAAGACTACATACCTACAAATGTAATTTAGCATCATAGAGACTTGTGCTATTTTTCCTTAAACAGTTATAGTCTGTTGCTTTTAAAATTAAGAGTTAGGAAGAAAGTACTTTACTGGGTAATCAGGAAAATAAAAGAGTTCTGTCTTAGTGAAGTCAGATAAGGGGAAAAACACAGAATGGAAGGAGAGAGGGATAAGACGGAAGGAGTGTACATAGAAAACAAGAACACAAAAGACACACATCCTTCTAGCTGCTTTCTGCCTTTGCCCTTGGCAACCCCAACAAGTTCAGCACTTATGCTGTGTTGCTTCCCAAGCCTCTGGGACCTAGCTGTTCTGTATGCTACCTTTCAGTGATAAAAGGGGGGGAAAGGGCTAGAGGAGAGAGGAGGAGGCACGCACCTTACCTTCTCTATCACGTTAACATTACTGGTCTCCCCGCTTCTCTATGTGTGCCTGGTCTGTCTTGGTCGGACCTGCTGCTGAGCCTCCACCCTGCTCCCCTGACCCTATGTTACCTGCTACCACTCTTTGGGCTGCCAGCTTGTCCTTCCACATTCCCCTCTCTTCCCATTTTTACCAGTGTTTTGGGGTTTTCTAGAAAGGATCTAACCTTGTGAGTTTCCTGATCCCGTGTATGGCATGGCACTTGTTTTTCCTGAAGATGCCTTTCCTCCTTTCCTCAGGCAGCCTTTGCCTCCTGTACCAGATCTGACCAGAAGTCAGGGTAGCTGCTGTAAAGAATGATCAGGGGCCTCTGAAGCTGCTGGTGGAAAAAAGCTTTGCCCAGAATGAATAGAGCAGTGATAAGCAGATTCCTTGTGTTAGGAATTTGAATTGGGAACAATGACAAGAAAAAGAAAGCAAAAGCAAGAGGGTGAGAAGTAAGTAAATAGACTAGCAGCAGAATGGCCGTCCTCATGGGCATAGACAACCATCGTGAGTGACCAGGAATTGTTAGGGAGAGAAACAAGACACAGAATATGACCATTGAGAACTCTATGAAAGCCACACCTAGTCCCTTCCTAAACTTGGCCATGCACAATGCACATATTGCACAAAATGACAGTGTTTTGGGGAGTTTAATCACACTGTCAGACCTATTTGTGGATAACAGATATTTCACAAAAGCCAGTTTAAGAGCTTGTATAGTACAATTGATAGTGGGAAGAGAAGCGAGTAATTTAGAAAGGTCTCTAAAGGAAGGTTTCTTAAGCTCAGCATGACTAACATTTTGAGCTGGTAATTTTTTATGGTGTGCACATTGTGAGCTATTTAACAGAACCCAGGGGCTCTATTAAGTAGATGTCAATAGGTCATGACAAGAAATGCTTCCAGGGCTGATAATGTAGCTCAGCGAAAGGATGCTTGGCTAACAAAATGTTGGTGGCCCTAGGTTTGATCACAAGAGGAAAAGGAGAGAGGAGAGAGGAGAGAGGAGAGAGGAGAGAGGAGAGAGGAGAGAGAGAGAGAGAGAGAGAGAGAGAGAGAGAGAGAGAATTTCCATTGGCAAATTGAAGTTGCACAGTCCTAGAAACTGTGAAAAATGGCATCAGGATGAAGACCCCCTCAACCACAGATGTCCGTACACATTCCTAGATATCTAAAATCCTTAGAACCAATACGAGTCTTGTTTCCAATGCCCGAGATGTCTAATTCCTGCTAAATGTCTCTGCTCCTGAGTTCTCCATCTCACATTCTTCAAGGTCCACAGCTAGTCTACCCCAGCCTCTGTCCTTTACAATAGTGTGGAATGTCAGCCTGTGTTGATCTGGAAGGCATGTGAAAATACAGATGCTAAGTTCCATGTCTGGGATCACTGATTTGTAAGTCTGTGATGGGGCCTGGCATTTTGCATTTCTGCCAGACTTCTAGGAGATGCTGATGATGCCAGCATCAACATACTTTGAAATCTATTGCCTTTGGGGGGGGCAGAAAAGGAAAAAAGAAAAATGAAGCCCACATAAAACTTTGTGCTCTAAGAGTTGAAGCAGGAGATAGAGGATAGTGTTGCTTTAATCATTCAGTGCTCTGCAGTTACCCTTATGAGACACTATGCACAAGCAGAGGCTGAGGAGGGCAGACTTCACACTGCCTTTTAGTCTTCCCAGGTGCTGGGAGATAACAACAGATATCACGGACTTCATTCTACTCACAGGAAGAGAGGATTGGAGAAAGCTGGTGTTTTGTTTAAAGACCACACAGGATTTCAATGGCTGGGTTGTAATGAGTCTAAATAATGAGTCTAAACTTTTCAAGTTATTTTTAAAAAGCAATGTAAGTTTCACTTCTTTATAGAAAATTTTGTCTTGGATCCCCAAATATGAGAGTCACAAGTAATTGACACAGGATATGAATGAGGAGACTGTTAGCCCCATCCTTCAGGCCGCCTGCTCCTTCCTTGTGGTCATTCTTAGAAATCCAGCAGGAAAGCCATTGTCTTTCTCAAGGATGTCTTCCCATTGGTCCTGATGTTCTTCTGTAAGGATAGAGTTACATGGTTCAGCTACATGTTTGGATGCATATGATGAAAAGATACTCTTTGACTTCAAAGCAACATTAAACATCAAAGCAAGATAAGAGACATGGGAGCCTTGGCTGCAGTGGCACACAGAGATGAGTTATTTTAGCTCCATGTAATCAAGCTATGGCTCTTCAGTAAGAATTGAATTCTAAAAGATACACTGATTTATGCTAAAAACAATATGATAGTTTCAGTCTTTTTCAGATCCAAGTGTGCTTGGATTATCATCATGGTCCAGCTGTTTGCAATATTATCTAAATGAACACTTAAATGATTAAGATGCTAAATTTCTTGTTACATGTACATTATCACAGGGAAAGACATGTGAAGACCATATATTTTCACTGAGGATAGACAGCCAGGAAGTTTCATGTTTGTTGATCTGTTCACTGTTTCATGAGAGAAGAGCACTGAAAAGGATTGGGAATGTATGAGGAAGAGGACAAAATTAAAAATGGACTTGTATGGGGCTGGAGAGATGTTCCAGAGGTTAAGAGCTCTGGCTGTTCTTGCATAAGACCCGGGTTTGAATCCCAGCACTCACATGGTGGCTAACAACCATTTGTAACTCTAGTTCCAGGGTATCTGTTGCCCTCTTCTGTCCTTTGTGAGCATTACACTACATGGGTACACTTGCATACATGCATACAATACATGCATACACATGAAACAAAATTTTTAAAAGTGTACTTATGTTTTGGTTTCCTTGGTTGCATGAAAATTTTAAGTCATTTAGATTAAAGGCTGAGAAAATGATTCTCTATAGAGACTGGAAAAGAAGAGCATCTGAACCAGAAACATGTCCTGGCCTATTTCTTATTTTCAAACTTAAACTTCAGTCCAGTTAGGATATAAATGGGTACTAGTCGGGGACCACAATATGGCTCAGAGAAACTTCTAGGATCAATTACAAATTCTTACAACATACCAGTATGGCTGCACCAACTTTATTTTAATGCATATGTCAAGTTGTTTGTTACTTCGTTATCATTATTATTTTTACTAACAAAAAAGTTTTCCAAATAAATTCTGAGATACCAAAAAGTACATGATTGATGCATATCAAATTCAAAATATATTAAAAATTCTTCCTAATTGAAAGTTTTACACACACACACACACACACAGACACACACACACACGAAAATAAAACACATCTCTCCTGAACTGGCATTTGATGTGGAGAATATTTTTATGTAGTTAAATGATCTTATGGGGAGTTTATTTATAAGGAGGCTTGCATATGCAATACACTGTAACTTCAAGAAGCACTAGTAATAAAATGAGTTCTGGTTGACAACTATGAAAAATGGGAAAAAGTTCATTGTACTTTATGAACAAAGAAAGCCAGAGATGATATTAAAATAGCTTTCCTAGAAGATGACAGGTATAGGTCTATACTTCAAATATTAAAAAGAGACAAAACAAGAGGTGATTAAGTAATGAAACAATATCCATAATATTCTTTCATATTCCAGACAATAATTTTACTATAAGAGTCATTTCAGTGGGAACAATGACTCAAAATAAGTCTTTTCTTTTTTTGCGTGTGTGTGTGTTTTCAAGACAGGGTCTCCCTGTAGCCCCAGCTGTCCTGGAACTTGCTCTGTAGACCAGGCTGGCCTTGAACTTACAAAGATCCACCTGCCTCTGCCTCCCAAGTGCTAGGATTAAAGGCGTGCACCACAACACCCAGCTTCAAAATAAGTCTTAATAAAACTAAATTCTGTATTGGGGGTTACATAAGAATTTTTTCTTGATAGCCTGTTACCAGTTCTTTAAATAATCTGGGATATGCTTTTATAAAAATACATAAAAAATCTTTGAAAACTGAATTGAAGATTAAACTTTGAACATTAAAAATGTAACTTTCCCTCAACAAGGCTGCCCCCTGTCACCACTCCTCTTCAATATAGTGCTTGAAACACTTCTTAGGGCAATAAGGCAAGAAAAGGAAATTAAAGGAGTACTAATTGGAAAAGAGGAAGTCAAGCTATCCCTATTTGCTGATGATATGATTGTTTACTTAAGAGCTGCTAAAAAATCCAACAGAAAACTCCTAGAAATGATTAACAGCTTCAGCAAAGTGGCAGGATACAAAATTAACCTTAAAAAATCAATGGCCTTTCTTTACACCAAGAACAAGCAACTGGAGAAAGAATTCAAAGAGACCTTCCCACTCACAATAGCCTCAAAAACAATAAAATACCTAGGAACAAACCTAACCAAAGACACCAAAGATCTCTACAACAAAAATTTTAAACCCTTAAAGAAAGAAATTGAAGAAGACATCAGAAGATGGAAAAACCTCCCATGCTCATGGATTGGGAAAATTAATATAGTTAAAATGTCCATTCTACCTAAACTCTTGTATAGATTTAACACAATCCCAATTAAAATCCCCAAGAGTTTCTTCACAGGCTTGGAAAAAAAAAGTCCTTAATTTCATTTGGAAAAACAAAAGACCCCGAATAGCCAAAACAACCCCGAGTGAAAAGAGCAATATGGGGGGGGGGATCTCTATACCAGACTTCAAACTATACTACAGGGCTATAGTCATAAAACCAGCCTGGTACTGGCACAAAAACAGACCTGTTGACCAATAGAACAAAACTGAAGATCCAAATGAGCACATACAATTTCAGCCATCTCATATTTGACAAGGGGACCAAGAAGACGCAATGGAGGAAAGACAGCATCTTCAGCAAGTGGTGTTGGCAAAACTAGATCACCACTTGTAGAAGAATGAAATTAAACCCCTACTTCTGGCCCTGTACAAAAGTCAACTCCAGTTGGATTAAAGACCTCAATGTGAAACCCCAAACTCTGAAGATGATAGAAGAAAAAGTTGGCAGCAGACTACAAGACATAGGCATAGGGAAAGACTTCCTAAATCAGACAGCAGCTGAACAAGAATTAAGGTCAACAATTGACAAATGGGACCTCATTAAACTCAAAAGCTTCTGTACATCAAAAGAAACAATAAAGGAAGTGAACAGAAATCCCACGGAGTGGGAGGAAACTTTCACCACAGAAACATCTGACAAAGCATTGTTTTCCAGAATATATAACTACTCAAAAAACAAAGAAGAAAGAAAACAAATGACCCACTCAATAGATGGAGTAAAGAGCTGAACAGAGACTTCACAAGTGAGGAATTAGAGATGGCTGAGAAACATGTGAAGAGGTGTTCAACATCATTAATCACTAACGAAATGGAAATCAAAACCACTCTAAGATATCATCTTACTCCAATAAGACTGGCTAGGATCAAGAAAACAAATGATACTAAGTGCTGGAGAGGTTGTGGGAAAAGGGGAACACTCATCCACTGCTAGTGGGAATGTAAACTGGTACAGCCACTATGGAAAGCAATGTGGAGAACACTCGGAAGACTTGGAATGAACTTGCCACCTAACCCAGCCATACCTCTCCTGGGTATGTACCCACAAGACTAACCCCACTGCAGAGATACATGCACAGCCATGTTTATTGCAGCTCTCTTCACAATAGCAAGGAGCTGGAACCAACCCAAGTGCCCCTCAACTGACGATTGGATAGAGAAAATGTGGTACATCTACACAATGGAGTTCTATGCAGCAGTAAAGAAAGATGACATCATGAACTTTGCAGGTAAATGGATGGAACTAGAAGATATTATGTTAAGTGAAGTAACACAGTCCCTCATCTGTGGATGCTAGCGCCAATTACCTAGTAGTAAGTATTTCTTGTGCAGGGCTCCTTGAGCTTTGGTCCAAGTAGTTGAAAATGGCCCATATTGGAAAGAACAGCAACAACGATGACAACAACAACAACAACAACAACAGAAAAGACTGCGTCAAAGAACTGACTGAAATGGTGAACTTCTGCTCAAAACAGTCAACTTCTGTATTGAGAATTTTGAGAAAGACTGAGAAAAAGATGAAAAACATGTTTGGCAGAATGCATGAGCTTTGGTGGGGTGAGGGGGCTAGGGAGGGGGACACATGTCTAGATTTGATTTGTAACATAATCTTGTACAAATATACATATATATATATATATATATATATATATATATAACAATAAAAAAATAAATGTAACTTTCCCATCTAAATGGTTAGCGTTTACCCATGAGTTTTTTTAATTAAAATGTTCTATCTCAACCTCTGAGCATTATAGTTCCTGAAGATTTGAGTAAAAGGATATAATACACTACTAGATGTATTATACACTGGGAGAATAAAATGTGATTCATTAAGGAGCTGATGTGATCTGATTATTCACAGAGTTGGGTGGTTTCTTATTAGTTCTATTCAGCTTAATAATTGAAGGAAAGGAGCTTCTGACCCTCTATTATCCCTGAAGCAGTCTACTCCAGGCAACTCTTCTTTTTCTCTTTCTTTTCTTAAGTCTATAATAATTCTTTTGCGTGGTCTTAAGAGTTTTGAGCAACATTCAGCATCCATATCCATCTGCAATGATTTTAATCAATTGTTCTGAGGCATTTTGGATGATGTAGCCACCATTCAACGGAATCATTCACTCCAGAGGAAATAGAATATGTAATAACTGTGGTGCCTTTTTGCCTGCTTGCCTTATCACCGGACTATAATAGGAATAATTCAATGATTCATTCCCTTTCACAAAAGCTAACACTTATATACTTATCACTTTCCTGGCGACTGAAAAGAATATACGTAAAATACAACCTTGTCCTTGAAGAATTAGGATTTGGTTATATAGAGGAAGAAGGGATGGACGATGTGTATTAGAAAATAATGCAAAGAATAAAAAAAAACCCAGGACCGTCATCCAGATGGTATCTACTGCCGAGCATCTGTTCCGATGGCCAGTAACCATGCCAGGCCTGTTTTTAAATGTTTTCATCATTACAGGTGGATAATGACAAGCTTTGCCTGCCCAGCATCCTTTCTCTCCTTTTTCCTTACCATCAGAAGCAGTCTTTTATTTAGTGCATTAATGTCATGAACTAAATAACTATGTATAGTATGGCTGTGTGACAGAGTCTTTATTGAGACACTTAAGCAAAAGCAGCAAGACATTTTTCGTAAGGCTCCTTAGCTTGCCTTGGCTTTTTCTGGGACTTGTTCTCCATTTACCTGCTTGGAGCATAGACTTGAAGGTGGGCATGGAGAAGTTATCTTAGGATAACCAGGTTGTTTGATTTTCTGTTTTGATGACAGCACTTCTTCTCATTATATGTGTTACTTAACCTCTGTGGTCTCAATTTTCTCATCTCTAAGTCAGAGTGATAAGCACCCACCATATATGCCAATTCTGAGCATTAAATGCAAGGCAATTCATATAAAGTATTAAAAATAGTATTTGGTACAGTGATCAATACCAGCATCATTACTAGGTATGTTTTAACAGAGTTTCTATAAACTGTTGGTTTACAGGGCTATAAAAAATATAATCAAAATAAGCAGAGCTGTGAGGCAGCTTACTCTGGAGGCCAAGCCTATTAGGTATGTTTAAAAGGAGTTCAGACCAGTGTAGGTAACGAAGTGAGACCCAACCTAGTGAGAATAAAAAAGATAACAAATGAAATGATGCACAATGGCTGGCAAGCTTTCTATGAAGAGCCAGACTGTCAATGTTTTCAGATCTGTGGGAAATAGGGTCTTGATTGCAACCAAGAACTCACCTGGTGTGACATGGGATACTCCATGGGATTATGTAAAAGAACAGGTGTCACTATGTTTCCCAAATAGCTTACTTACAAAGGTAGGCGTAAAAACAGATGGTAGGTGGGGTTTTGTCTGCTGGTTGCATTTGCTCATCCTGATTTAGATAATTCTATACTGCTACTGTCCAGGTAGAAGTATCTTCTGGAAACAGTAGTTAAGTATTTTGTTTTCTGCCTAAAGTCCTTCCTCTGTCCATCTGCACAGTCAACTCATCCTGATAACCATGTGTAAAGACAGTTCCCACAGATGAACCTCCACCCATTCATCTTTGCAGCATGTATTATAATATCTAATTATCTGGTGCATTGCTCAGTGATTTATTTTCATTTTCTTCTTACCTGAGTACAAACTCAAGGAGGGCATAATTTTTAATTCCCTGAGCTTAAAACAAAGACTGGCTGACTTAAAACAGCCTGCTAATATATTAGTTAAGTGAATAAATTAATTATAGATCACTTATGACTAATACATTCTGGTTCAAGCCATGTAAATTAAGGCCATAGTCAGTAAAACGGCTTATGTATTCATTTAATCTAAGAAAACTGTTGTATGGATCTGCTTTCATATGTCCCGTCCATGAAAGGGGCTCCTTCGGATCTGAAAGTCTGATCACGTTGGTTTCAGCCTGTCAGTTTAGTTTCATTGCCAACTCCACATGCTCTGACCGCTTAAATTCTCTTGGCTCCCTGTTCATTATTCTTCCATTTCTGTATATGCCATCCACCTCACTCTTTTCTGTCTTAATATAATTCCATAAATTAGGAGAAGCTTGAAAAATGAGACTACGCCCTGCATCAGAGGCCTCCGTGTTTCTTATTACTCTGTATTTAAGATTTTGCATAATTCCTTGTTCACAGTTGGTGCTTAATATGTATTTGTTAATGAACAAATAGATGACTTCATTGAGTGATTCTAGAAAATTCTATAATAAGATTGCGGGCAGAAGGGGCTCTGCTGTCTAAGAACACACAAAACAGACAATAAGAAATGTATCTTGTGTGGGCACCAGAGAGTGAGGATAGAAGGAATCCAAAAATCACATTTTTTGAGGTAATTTTGCCTTTGATTTTTCAGCATTTACAAAAGAGAGCCAGAGTTCCAG
Source organism: Rhizomys pruinosus (assembly GCA_009823505.1). Classification (NCBI taxonomy): domain Eukaryota; kingdom Metazoa; phylum Chordata; class Mammalia; order Rodentia; family Spalacidae; genus Rhizomys; species Rhizomys pruinosus. Next base: position 1,966,723 of record VZQC01002342.1, read on the forward strand.
GAATAAAAAAAAGCAATGGGAACACCATGTCTCTCGAATTACCATATGTATATTATTTGCCAGTACAGAGAGGCAAGTAATGAATATATTAGGAGAATAGTGCTCATCGCCTTTGTATTCATGATAAAATATCAGTCCTGTCAAATCATTCTGGAATGAAGAAAATGGCTTGTGGAAAGCTAGTTCTCACATTCAGCCTGATCCGGCAGGCACTGAAAATTGATTTCATAAGCCCTTTATGCTGGTAACAAAGCACAAGTACTTTCTGATCACACAGAAACATCTACCTGTTTTTTATGGTACTTATTTCTAGAGCACATAGTTGTTCTGAGGGTGATTTAATGAAAGAGAACAAAGTAAATAAAAGAAGAGAAGTGTGTTCCTTTAGTATTTGCTCTAAGAGGACATCAAGTAGTAGTAGGCAGCACCCAGTTGTGTGGACTGCACACCAAGCAAGTCCTTCCTACTTGAGGACATAGGTGAACCTGCTCTAGAAAGCTCTTATGTCTTAGGGTTTTTTTTAAATCTTTGGCAGCTGCCTATTTCTCCTAAATATACCCTTTAAGCTTCTGTGTGTGACACACCCTATATTACAAAGTCTACGAACGCTTGTTGAGCATATCCATTTTGTATCCATACCTGCACTCTACACAACCTCATTGTTCATTATTATAGTTTAGAAAAACACACTTGCTTTGCCCATTATTAGCAGTATGAGGGCAGAGATTTTAATTCAGTTTTGTATTTCCAGAACTGCCCAGTGCCTATGTTATGGCAGGCTTTCCCAAAGGCTTACAATCTGAATGAAAATCTAAATAAACAGATCTGTAACAACACCTATTTTGGAGTTAGAAACTTCTCAAAGTTTTTTTTTTAATTAATTTTTTTTTAGTTTTATGTGTATGAGTGTATTGCCTGCATGTCTGTAAGTGCACCCATGTCCTGGAATATGGACAGTGGTCAGAAGAGGGTGTTGGATCCTTTGGAACTGGAGTTACATTGGTTGTTAGCTGCCATGTGGGTGCTGGGAATCAAACCTGGGTCCTCTGCAAGAGCAGCCAGTGCTCTTAACCACTGAACCATCTCTCCAGCCCCTAGTTATAAACTTCTTTATAAACTGTATAAAAATGAAATCTATTATCTATTTATAAATCTATCATCTATATATCTCTGACTCAGGAAACTGGTATCAAGACAGGAAAACAAATAGTTCAGCCTTCACCATATCTTGATATTTACACCCACTATTGTGTGCCAAAAGTCAAGTTGTGTTCCTAAACCCTTCATGCAATGAAAGTCTGGTAATCATAGGTTAGCCTTTAACTATTTATTGCCTTTCCTGGTGACATAGCAAATTTGAGTTTTCTTTTTTATTTTAGTAGATCAGGTTTTATCATCTCTGATTCATTAACCTAAGTGGAAAAGTATTATTGAGCATTGGTTTTACTGTCTTCTACTTCTAAAGTTGTTTCAGTTTGAAAGTTAGTTTGGTCATACTCAAGGCCCTGTGTAGCTGTTTATTCACTGAGGGAATTGAAAGGTAATAAACCTGTGTTATTACTTCAAGGAAAAAGCTACTAGTCAGGCTACAGGAGAAGTATGGACAATTTTGAAATCTAGTTAATTCTGTGTGGTTAAGGGTAGTGTTCATTATCGAAAGAAAACATTTAAAGTGGAGAAGAAATGCACAGTTGCCCAAGGTAGGTGAGGCTATTACTCTTTGTTGAATAAAAATTTATGGTAATATAACCAGAAAGAAGGAAGAATGTAGGGAAGAAGGAAGAATTGTGAAGGAACCAGCCTGCTCAAATGGGAGTTAGAAAGTTGATTTCTGCATTGAAATACTTAAGAACATGTAGTTGAAGCTGGAGAGATGGGTCAGCAGTTAAGAATGCTTACAACTTTTCCAGAGGCCCTGAAAGTTTGCTAACTATCATCTCTGTTGGGCAGCTTGAAACTGCCTGGGAATCCAGCTGTAGCAGATATAACATCCTCTTCTGTCCTCTACAGACATCTGCATACACATGCCATAAATGTGTGTGTGTGTGTGTGTGTGTACATACATTCACATGTATTAAAAATAAAAATAAATAAAAATTCATGTAATTAATGTATAAGTTATTTCAAGTCTATGAGTAGAAGTGATTTCCCCTAAATTATTTCAGTTTCTCCCTATTGTTTTAAGTATAACTTTTCACAATAGATTATAAAAATTTTCCTTAAGCTGCTGGCGCTATGCACTGGTTGACAGGAAACTTCATAAATCCTAGTGCAAGTTTGCCATGACCTTTGAATCCATGACAATGGAATTCTTACCAAGTTAACTTGCCAGACTCTGGCCCTATCAACCAGTTACTATAGGCATAAAACAAGACCTAGATATTATTAACTACTAAGAGCAGACTATGTCAAGTGCTAGAGTGAGAGTTACAGTAAGGGACACATATAGGTGAAATAAATGTGGTGCTTGTTCTCAGTGAGCTTACAGTGAGGTGAAATTGGGCAAGCAAACAAATGTGCCCCCTGTATGTGTTCCTCTTATAGCTCCTGAGAATATGAAGTCAGGGAATCAATGGTTTAGAAATGTGGGCATTTGGTATGTCTTTGCACGGTGGCCTCAGGGTATGTAGGCTTAGTGTGATGAAAGACACTGTGATCAACTGGAGTGATCAGGTAAGTTTTCAGAAAATCTGCTTCATGTTATCATTTTGTCTCTCCCTAAGCCTTTCTGAAACAAGACTTTTTTCACTTTTGGGGGGGAAGGAGACGAAAAAGAGAACAGAGGGGGAGTGGAGACACACAGCTGGCTTGGGGACAGGAAGAAACGTCCCTGCCTCAGCCTTCATCACATCCACCAAACCCTACTCCACTTTCTAAACTTCTGGGATCCAAAGTGGGGACAGATGCCATTGGGGGGCAGGAGGATGCTGTAGCAAGTTCAACTTCATCTTTCCAATATTATGTCATATCTCAAGATATTTTTAATAAAAAAATCTCTTTTATGTGACCACAGATCTTCAATACCTCATTTTTCTCATTTCACAACTTCTTGTATCAACTTGTATCAACTCATTTAGAAAGAACAGCCAAGATTTAGGGCAGCAATGGTGGGGCACACTGCAACGGCTCCACCTCTCAGGAGTCTCACTTCTCCAAGGCCAGGTGCTTCATCATTCAATGTTCAGAGAGGTTTCCAGCTTGCTCTAGAAAAAGTGTCTTTTGCTGTGCTGAAGTGATGTCGCAGCTTCACCGCCTCACCTTTGAACACAGTCGATCACTTTTCAGGTTCACGAGGGTGTGTGATCATTCCCATTCCAACACTCATAAAACAATTATCTATAAAAGATTCCTTGCCTACGTTGAGATAAACTGCAGAGAAAGTTCATCCAGTTTTCTTTTCATTCAATGTAGAAGTTGATAATCAGAGAATTTATATCTCAGGAGGCCAAACATCACTGGGGGCTGAATAGTAAAATGATGCATGATAGCCTAAAGTTGTGAGATGAGTTAGGAAAAATGTTTGGTAAAACACAGAGCACTAACACAAAAGATAAAGCCCAAATCAGGGTAGGCAGACTCAAAACAACCCCAGTTTAAAGGAATCAGAATGCCAAAGAGATTTCAAGTACCCCTGACTTTTAGAAAAATAATTTATGTTTTGTACTTGGGCAAATATATTCTAGCGTTCTAAAAATAAACGCAGAGATGGTAGCAAAAAAGAAAGAGAAAAACAAAATGCCTGTCAGTATTTCATATAGAAGTATGGGGTCTGAGTAGAGCAGACTGGTGAAGTCACCATCGAAGAACTGGATGGTAAGTGCTCTTGAACCTCACGAGAATGGTATGCAACTTTAAAATATTTATAGTCTATGGATAGACTATCGATAGATAATTAACTTCTCTACTCAATTAATGAAAATACTTTAAAGGTGTATGACTAAATTCCTGAAAGCATAGCACCAACATGGACAATTTTGCAACTCATACTTCTAGGTATTTTAAATCGTCTTATCCTGAATGGCAGTGATTTTGACCTTAATTTATGTCATCATCTTCAGATGCTGATCAACTATTCACACATATTGATAATATTCTATCCATTAAGTTTGGGTTGTATCTGTAGACTTTGAGAATTGTTGTCTTTCTGTCCGTAATGCTAATAAAGGGGACAGAGGTGCCTCTAGACTCTCATAAAGAAATAGGCTTGACACTATTTAGGGTAGATAGTTACTGTTTATTGAACACTGCTGTGTGAGCTGAGGAGGGGTAAGACTGGAGGAGAGTGGGCATTGGGACAGGGCAGAGCTGTAATAGAATCCAAGCTCTACGGCTGCTTAGTCCTGTGAATGCACACTCATTTTTAAGTGGTTTGGATTTTTCATTTGTAAAGGAGGAATCATATTGTTAACTGATGGAATTGTGAAGATTAAATAAGAAACTGTCTCTGAGCATCTAGGACACAGTATAAGGGTCACTTTCTCTTCTCAAATGAGACAGAACTTAGAAACCATTCTGTTCAAAGTTTGATTTTTTTTATTTTTGGTCTTTTTGAGACAAGGTCTTCCTTTAGTCCCAGCTGGCCTGGAGCTCGCTCTGTAGAGCAGGCTGGCCTTGAACTCACAGAGATCCTCCTGCTTCTGCCTCCCGAGTGCTGGGATCAAAGGCTTGCACCACCATACCTGGCTCAAAGTTTGACCTTTTTGGATTAACAGTTTTACAGGTATTTGATATTGTCAACAAGATAATTCCTAGTTTTAAGTTAAAAATGTCACCATTTTTGCTTAAACAACAACAAATTATAGATGCTTTGTATGTTAGAGGGCTCTTAGAAGTATATCTACATGCAAAGTTTTAAATATATGACATCTACACAGAAATATCTAACCTACTCAAATAAGGGAGCATGTCACATTGTTGGAGAACATGGGATATTAAGATAAAAAATATAACCAACTCTTAAAAATATATACATGCAAATGTTCCATTTAACTTTTGAGAGTAGAGCAGGATTCAAAAGGTCTAGAAGAATACAATTAAGTACAACTTTAGGCTGTGCGTGGTGCTTTGGACTCCAAAGCACCAAAGAAATGAAACTGGTAATCCTCTTCCATCATATAGCTAAAATTTTTGGATGCAAAATATTGAGATTCTTAGTATTTTTTTCCCCTCAGTCTCTAGTTTATTTTTCATTGGGTTGACCTTAAAAGACCCAAGATTTCAATTTCATGGTAGGTCAAGCCATTGTCAGAATGTCTATTACCTGTATTGCTTGCAGTTTTGATAGAATCTCTGTTTATTTTTTCTGACTCAGCCAAACATAATACTGACCTCTAACTAGTTGACCTTGTTTGACAGACCTAAGGAAGCTGTATAGTTTTAGCAAATTCAAACCTCGGATAATAGTCCTACAAATATTCAATTTTTACTCAGTTTACCCATATGGTTCTGGAGTAGACAACTAAAGTCAGATTTTTACATAAACTTTACATAACCCCTGTCATCTGTTCTGTCATTTTTGGTGCACTTGAAGAGATAGGAGTCTTTGATGAAGAGCCTTAGCTACTCTGATTTATAGTTCTACCACCTACATGTTTTTAGATATATCTTAAAGATACTATATGCTTGTATGTGTCCAATGGGTTCCACTATTCATAGTTCTTTTCTGATGACTGTAATTAAATGACAGGTAATTAAATATTAGATATTAATCTGCTCTTAGAAGTACTTATAAGTGCTAGCTTAAAAGAACATAATGTTTGTCTAGCCCAAGTTTATTTAAAAGTATTTGGGCTTTGCTCAGACTTTATCTAAATACTACACAGTAGTCAAAAGTAACAGACTGGTATAACTGACATTCTGGGTGTCTAATAACCATACTTGAAGGTCTACACTAATGTGGACAGAGAGATTTAAATGGACAATATTATGTCCCTTACTCTCCAAGGCTAGCTGGGTCCCAGAGGACTGTGAGACATCTCTCAAAATGTCTGATAACTGGACAAATAACCTACTCTCTTGTTCTGGGATGTCATGGAGATGCTATTGTGTGGACTATGACTAGCATTCAGTCTACAAAGAAGGTGGTCAATGCAGAAGATAGATTTCCTGCAGGTCTGCAGTTGAAGATGTGATGTCTCAAATTCCTGCTCTGGCTGTCTTCTAGCATGTGTTCTCCACCACTATGAATTCTCCCTCTACATCTGTAAGCAAAAATAAATTCTTTCCTCCATAATTCACTTTTGGTTATGGTATTGTTTTTCTTAGCAACAAAAAGTAATCAGCACAGAGATTTATTTTGGTGAGTGTTTCATCACAGAAACAGAAACCAAACTAGCACAGCATGTAATTCAAAATGAATATTTCAATGAAAGGGAAAAGCCAATCTAGAGCAAAAAATTAACCATGCTTTGCAAACAATGTTAAGCATGATTTAATATCATCCCTATCTCACTTTCAGAGCAAGGTGAGCAGAATACGGCGAAGCCAGTTAGTGTACATGCTCAGGAGATGTGTACGTTTGCTAACACAGGCAAATCTCAAGGTATTGGAGAAGGCTGGAAACTTGTAATTGGAAAGACTGCATCTCTTCTCTAAACTTGATGTTTGGCTTTAGGAAGTAACTTTCCTTTGACTTGGTTCCTTTATTTTAAGATGGAAATAATGACATCCGTTCTGTGAGGGTGAGGGGAGGAGATAGTGTACAGGGAGTGCATGGCTTTTTTATGAACACAGTAAGAGTGGCTAACATGACTGTATTTTGATGAGAAAAACAATTATCAGCAATTCCTCCAACTCAAAGCTGCATAGATTAAATAACTTTTGGATTATAAAATTTAGCATGCAATTTGCTTCTTGATAATTTGCCTGGAGAATTACAATTTGGAGTGTAGGTAAAGGCTTTAGAGGTTCTATTGTCTTTTCCTTTCTTGTAAGACCAACTCGTTCTAGAAGGTACATAACAATTAGTCTTGAATCTATCTGATCAAGACTCTGTGGGCCTGAGATCCCGCCCTCATCTTTGAACCCCAAGTCTACATAAAAGCTGCAGGCAAAACTGATCACTAAGCAGTAATTCTCTCCTGGGCTTTTGACAGTGACATTGGAATGATTGCTATTATATAACGAGCAGATGGAGGAAGTGACTTGCAGGCCAATTATTCATACACAGACCTAGCACTGCCTTCTAAGAAATTATTAGATTCCCTCAGATTGGGTTGCTGCCTTCTTTTTTGTGTTTTCTCCCCTGGTTTCTTGACTCTTACTCTGCCAGTCCATCCTTAGCAATGCACACATCAACATTACCCAGCACACAGGCATTCAGGATACAGGAAGTCAGCTGTTTTGTCTCTGGCATCCTCTGGACCCAAGGATTATGGTTTGCTCTGAAGCAGTATTCAATATTCAAACATGTCTCACAGTTTCCTTTACTTTCAACAAAGTCTGTTGATAGTAAGTTTTCTTCTGTATGTGGCAGATTTCAAAGCAAGTTACACATAATGGATGGTTTCTTTAATTGATTTCGTTAATAATTGTCAACAACAATTGAACAACAGAAAGACGCATCAGAAAACTGACTGAAACGGTGAATTGGGAGGGGTAGGAGGGGCGGGAGAGGGACACGGGTCTATATTCAATTAATGTATATTTAATTGACGTGAATTCAGCAAGTATCCAATTTTGCCCAGACTTTGTGTACAGGTTACATGGTGTTTTAGGACTTAGTAAAAGTAAATATGTGTATATTAAACAACATTGGTTTAAAGGTTTTGATAAAAATGATAATGCATCTGAGTTAATTGGAAATATAAATTGTTGTTGTCCACATTCGTTTTACTTAAAATATGTATAACAATAACTTTGGGATTGGCACATACAAATGTTCTTTATAATTTTTCTGTTGTACAGTATCATCTTGTAGCATTCTCTTTTACCTGTAGAATGATTTAACTTAAGGAATTATGTTTGCTTCCCAAGTTAGTGACACACACACACACACAAAAAAAAATAATTGTCTCAGTTCCCAGAGAGAATATGGATATCTTCATCCAGCTCACCAAAATTGGGTAACAGATTTTGATGGAATTCTATGTAGTGGTAAAGAAAGATATCTTCATGAACTTTGCAGGTAAATGGATGGAACTAGAAGCCATTATGATAAGTGAAGGAACACAGTCTCGGAAAAACAAATGATGTATGATGGCCCTCAGTTGTAGATACTAGCACCAAATCTCTCTTTACAAGGCAAGATGAATAATTTGCCCCCTTTTTTGTGAATATAACATCTGATGTTACTCATCAACATGCGATATAATGTAGGAATGTAAAGTAACATTTTTTTCTTCACATGAGTGCAACTCTACTATCATAATGTGAATCTCTAAATATGTTTTGGAATTGATCCTTAGTTTATTTTCAGATGTCATAACTTTGGTGTATGTGTTCCATATATGTAGGCATATTTTGGGGTGATACACATTGGAAGGAACAATAACAACAACAACAACAAAAGACTGGGTCAAGGAACTGACTAAAACAGTATGCTTCTGCCCCAAACAGCAATCTTCCGCATTGAATAATAATAATAAGAAAGACAGAAAGAGACGAAAGACATGTAAGGCAGAATGCATGAGCTCTGGTGGGGTAGGGAGTAAGAAAGGGGGATCGATCTAAATTTGAGTAAGAAATGTTGTATGAAATATACAAAACTTCAATAAAAAAGGTGAAAGAAAGTATGTAATATATTCTCAACACTAATTGTAACAAATTCCAGATAAGTCTCATGGTATTATGTAACTCTTAAACTAAAAGACTTCTTTGGAGTAAAGGCAGCCAACTTTTTCATTGGAGGAAGCAAAGATCCTGATATCTTAGACTGCAAAATCAAATAATTTAAGCTGTAGAACCTTATTGATATTTATAGTTCATAGTTATTTAATTGCTTGCATATTTATTCATTGCCATCATCATAAAATATTTGAGATGGTGTTAGGGGCACAGGCACTGTAATCACAACAGCTGGGAGATGGAGATCAAGGTCACCCTCGGCTACACATGGAGTTTCAGGCTGACTTGGGTGACATGAGACCCTGTCATAAAGAACAAACAATAAATGATCTGAGCCATACCTTTTAAATATGAAGAAAATGTTACTACCAGCAAGCATCGGGGATGGCATTTTTAATAAATTGTTTTCTCAGGAGCATGATGAATTTACGGTCCCTTGCCTGAGTTATATTCTACTTCATTCCACACATTTGTGATACTGAGGTGATTATGTGGCCAGGGAAGTAAGTAAATCTAATTTCCACACATATATAACGAGAGTACTTTATTAATTTCATAATGTAACAAACTGAGCTAATTGGCTTCAACTCTTGCTCACAAAGACCATAGGTAAAAATGTCATCAACCATTCATAGCAAGGAAATAAATGAACAAGTGTACAAAATATAATATAAGTGAGACCAAATATTTTTTTTTTAACTAAACTGTTTCTAGTGAAGACCATTGGTTTTTAGATACACCTAGGATTTGGATGCTGTTTTAGAGGTGGTGAAATGGGTTACCATTGCCTTCATTATAAGATTTGGGAACTGAGGCTCAAAAGATCTAAAAAAGCTGCTGTGTAGTTCAAAGCTAGGAAGGCCCACTCCCAGACCTTGAGTCTGGGGCCTAGGCACATTCACCTACGGCACAGTGTGGGTATTCCATTTGGCAGAAGCACTTAGGAAGTCAGCTGGCAACGCCCAGCCCTCAGGACAGAGTCCTGCTGACTTCCTGATTGCTTCTGAAACCTGCCTGACCCCTCCCTCCTCCTCCCTTCCAGGGCTAAGACCAGGGTTGCTGACCAACCAGCTGGCTGGAGTGATCAGGGGGACTTGCAGTCCCCAGAAACTGCAGGCTCTAGTCAAAGGGTGGAAGAACATCGAAAGGCTACACCATATGGATTTTAGATGCTAGTCTTTTGAATAAAAGTGCAGGGACTTATAAGTATGATCCTAATTCATTAATAAAATTGAAAGAAAATAATTCATAATTAAAAAAATAATTTCTAGCACATTTTTGCATATTGCTTGTATATGCGGAATTATAAAAGTCTGTGCCTCTTATTCAAGGTGTTTAAACCATAATTCAAATTATTCAGGTGTTTATTTTAACATCACAGAAGTCTAGTTTGTTCTATGTGATGGAAGAGAAAAGCAAATTGAGAATGTTTACACCTCTCCAATTGCGTGGAAGAAAAAGCTGCAGTGTTATCCTTGATGTTTCTCCTGTTTCTTTCTACACAACCCAATTTAAATCTTGTTGAAAATGCTAGTCTCTCTACTGTTAAATGTTATTTTTTTTAAAAAATGCAGCTTCCTCTCACTTTCAATCAGGCCTAAATGATGATTATCTCCCTGGTGATTACATCAGCCTCCTTGAGTGGGTCTCCTGCCCCTGCAGTCTCTGTATTTCCAACTTGGCAGTCGATGTGATGCTTTTAAAACAAATTAGATAATATCACACCTCTTTTCAAAACCTGCCAATGAACAAAGAAAAAGTAGATAAACAAGATCCCATTAAAATAAAAAGCTTATTGATCAATGGGAGCAATAATGAAGAAATAACCTAAAGAATGGGGAAATATTTGCAGATCATGCATGAGACAAGGGTTTAATATCCAAAATATATGAGGAACAAAAACAGCTCAATAATAAAGATACAACTAAAAATGAATGAACATTTTAACACATATCTCTGAAAAGAAGATAGTTAATAAGCAAATTTTAAAATGCTGTGTACCACAATCACCAGGGAAGTACAAATTAAAACCCCAACGAAAACATGGCTTTACCTGTCAGAATGGCTTTTACTAAAAGAAAAATATTACAAGTGTTGCCAAAGGCACAGACAGGGCAAGGGGACCTCTGTTGTTGGTAGACAGGGTAGACATGTAAATTAGTACTGCCATTATGAAAAACAGTGTGGAGCTTCCTCAAAAGCTTAAAAGCAGAACTATCCCACTCTTACCTACATATAGAAATCAAATAAAATCTGCACGACAAAGAGCCGTCCAGTGATTCTGTTTTTGCAGCATTATCTGCAAAACATAGAATCAACTTAATTGTCCACCATAGGTGGGCAAATAATAAAAAGTGCTATGTAAACCCAATGGAATACTACTCAGCCAGAAAAATGAAGGACGTTTTGTCATTTGTGACAGCATGAATGAATTTGGAGGACACTGTGTTAAGTCAAATTAACTAAACACTACTAAAATTCAAGTACATGATCTCACTCATACGTGGAATCTAAAACTACTGACTGATCTCATAGAGGGAAATAATGAAATTATGTTTACCAGAACCTGGGGTGGGTGGGTGAGATGTTGATCAAAGGATCAGATTTCAGATATATGAGGGGAATACATTCAGGGAACATGGTATAACTATGGTGACAACTGATTTAAAGTATTGTAACTACAAATATGAGCTGATGCATATGTTAGTGCCACTCATTCTACAATATTTATGTGTTCCAAAATAATATGTATATTCAATGAATAGATACAGTTTTATGTGCCAATTAAAAATAAACTAAACAGCTGGATTACCAGCCATATATGGTGGTACATGCCTGCAACCCCAGCACTTGGGAGGATGAAGCAAGTAGACTATAATTTCAGGGCTAGACTAGGCTACTTAGTGGAACTCTGTGTCAAGAAAAAGCAGCAAAAGAAAAAAAAAAAAACCAATAACAATGAGAATGGCAATGATGACAGCAACAGACTCTTGAAAACCAAACACTCATACAAATCTATCAATGGCTTCCCATCTCACCTAAAGTGAAAGTGCCAAATGGAGCTGGAAATGACCTGGAAGCTTCCTCCTGGAAGACTAGCTCTCATAGTTTCAGAAGATACTATGCAAACTGCTAAGGCAGAAAAATCAATCAGTGGTTCAACCCAGCTGGAAAGCCCAATACAAAACAATGAGCAAGAAAACAAAATACCTCTATTAGTGCAGTAGTGGCACTTTTATATTAGGGATAATCAACAGCTATCTAATGGGACTTAAAGCCCTCTTGATGGGAGGGAACTCATATGTAGTATTGTAAACATAGCCAAGTAAATATGGCTTCAGAGGACATAGACCGTAGAGAAAACATTATATCCTTAGACAAGTGTAATTTCTTATTTTATGCCAAATATGGATCCTTCTATTTACAGACCAACATACCTCTTATGCTCATCCAAGTAGCCTTTTTGCAACAGATGGAGATTGTTAAAGAGTTTCACAGCTAGTCCACAAAGAATAAGTGTCTGTGTGATGCCCAGCCATTAGCGACGCATCTACAATGGATCCTCTACATCTAAGGCACATAGAACATAGCAGAACAGAGAGCATGTCTCAACTTTAGCCAGTGAAGTTTCCTCATGGAACAGAGGGTGATTAATACAGAAGGTCACAACTGTCCAAGGTGTAGAAGGTAAGAGACTGCAGAGTGTGTGCTCCTGGGTAGGACTCCTATATTAAAACTCACCCACCCGCAGCTCAAGACCATTGTGGAAGAGGAGAAGGGAAGATTGTAAGAGCCAGGGGTGGTGGATGACCACAAGAAAACAGAGTTTTGTCTTTAAAAAAAAAAACAACACAGTGTTTAAGGCTTCTGGGAACTTGCTCATATAAACTTACAGTATTGGTGATAACATACACAAGACTTGTGCAAACTCAAACCAGACAAAAAAATCCAGCATAGAACTGGGCAAATGGGCAGGAGGCTCCAATGTTAGCCAAGGAACTATTGGTAGCTAATTACTGCTGGGTGAGGGAGAGTCGGTGCCCCTTCTTTAAGGGGGGGATGCTAGATAGGCTGACCAGACTCAAGTGGATGGACTCACACAGAAGAATATCTTGAGACACAAACTTGATTTGAGAGAACGCATGAAATCTAGTGTGTGTGGGGTATGGGGCTACAAATAGAGGAGATATATTGTATGAAATGCATAAAAATTCAATTCAATAAAATATTTATTAAAAGAAGAAAGGCTCCAGCCTTCCGAATGCGGGGACTGGAGGTGTGTAACACCTTACTTTTCTCCATTCTCACCATTGTATAAGGGTCTCTCTGTAAGCAAAGATTTGCTGGCTTTATGCTTTGAATATTTGGAGACCCTGTGGGTTGGGTGTGCTGAAAACAATGGTCTTTTGTGTGGGTGAAGCCAGCCTTTGTAAAATGGTGACTTTGGCACTGGCTCCAATGTCTCTGCACTCTCTAATGTCTCATAAAAGCAGATGAAGATGAATACACCTCTCACCGTCATTTCTGCTCCATGGAAACATGAATTACCATTACACTGTGCGAATGTCACAATTACCTTAGTCTATTTTGTGCCCTCATCACAGAATACCTGAGACTGGGTAATTTCTAAGGAACATAGGTTGCTTCTTAAAGTTTTAGAAGCTAAGAAGTTCATGACTAAGAAGGCTACAGCTAAGGAAGACCTCATGGCTGTGTCTTTCAGGAAAAATTGAAGAGTTTAGGAGAGGGGGGCTGGAGAGATGGCCTAGCGGTTAAGAGTGCCGACTGCTCTTACAGAGGACCCGGGTTCGATCCCCAGCACCCACATGGCAGCCGAGAACTGTCTGAAACTCCAATTCCAGGAGAACTCCAGTTCCAGGGGAATCCGACACCCTCTTCTGACCTCCGCAGCGTTGCACGACACGGGTGCACAAACTTGCATGCAGATAGTACATTGATATACAGAAATAAATAAATGCCGGGCATGGTGGTGCATGCCTTTAATCCTAGCACTTGGGAGGCAGAGGCACTCGGATCTCTGTGAGTTCGAGGCCAGCCTGGTCTACAGAGTGAGTTCCAGGACAGCCAGAGCTACAGGGAGACCCTATCTCAAAAAGACAAAAAAAAAAAAAAAAAAGAGTTTAGAAGAGAACAAAAGGGAATTTCTCAAATCAATACATTTTCATTTGTATTACTTCAGCTCTCAACCAGGAAAGAAAGAAGCCTGTGTAATGAAGGAATAAAGAAATGTCCAGATGGATAATTCACAAGACTCTAATCTGCTTATGAAAGATACATTCTTATTAAATACGAGGATTGACCGGCATGCACACGGCTTTTCGTTTTGAGTCTGTCTTGCCTTTTTTCATTTTCAAAGATTTCTCTTGGCTACTTCACATGGTCTAGTGAGAATCTAGACTTACTTCCCAAAGAGTGAACATGAGACTCCTGCTGTCAGCCAGAGTTCTACTTTCTGGATTCATTGGTGAATCTGAGAGTCAGCATCTGATAAAAACAGGAACAGAAAGTTCTGTCTACTAAGATAGATGCTGAGACAAAATCTCTTCCCTCTTAAGATTGTGAACTGCTAGGACCCTATTAGTCTAGGAAGGTTAGGGCTGTCTGGCATTCCACATGGAAAACGCTGGTCAGAGCACAAACCAACACCAAGAAAAGCAGAGGTAAGAGAAAGGTAGATGACAGTGTCCCAACACTACATGAAATTACTTCTAAAGAACACCCCATGTTCCCCCAAATCCACGGCTAATGTAGCTATTTACTTATATATACATTTACTTATATATACTTATATATACATTTACTTATATATACATTTAATGCTGCAGTGATTTTCTTGATGTGCAACTAAAAGTCTTGATGACTGTACCTAGCAGGCCATATTATATAAATCACTGGTAGTGATTTTAGGGAAGTCTCATGTTTTACAGCATTGTGTGAGGAATATAACTTGATAATTTTGGAAACCTCTCACCTATGGAAGGGGTTATAGCTCTGGTGACCTACATCGGCTCTTCATTCTGTGATGGTTCTAACCAAAGTTATTGCCAAAGCCTTCTCTTGGCTCCCAGGCAATATCTCTCTCTCTCTCTCTCTCTCTCTCTCTCTCTCTCTCTCTCTCTCTCTCTCTCTTTCTCCATGTCAGTCAAACAACCAAAGAAAGCTCAGTCTGTTTTCCTTACTGTAACATAGTACCAAAGACTGGGTAATATATGATGGAAATAAGCTTATGTGACAAATACTTTTGGAGGGTGAGAAATCTTGAGTCAGTTTGGATAGAAGGGCAGGTGGGTGGAGGCTGGGAAATGGAAGTGAGGAGAAACCCATCTTTATAACAAAGCCCCTCCTATGCTAACTCACTCGTCCACATTCATGGATTTATGAGGCTGAAGTCCTTACGATCTAATCAATCACTCAGTTAAGATACCACATCCCAGAGTTATCACAGTAGATATAAAATTTCACCTTGATTTGTAGAGGGGACACTCAAACCATCATGGAGCAAAATGAGTTTCTGCCTTGGTTTAGCCTTACCGCCCCTTTCCAAGTCAGAAAAAGCACAGACTTTTTTCTGTTTATTCTCACCTAGAGAAACTTGGGAGGCCTTGTACAGGGCTCTCCATCCTACTGACACAGATACACAGGGTCAGTAGGAGAGAAAACTTGGCTGTTACACGGAGGGAGCTAACGAACCAGGCCTGTGGGAGCTCCAGCTTACTTAAGGGATATGGTGAATTCCTTGAGGCTGTTGTTTAGAGGCAAATGAATGGTTTCCTTTTGCTGTCACCAATTTCTTTGGCCCACCAGTGCTCACCACTGGCATTTCTGACTGAGCATATGTTTCTCACAAGAACCATCTCTATGTGAACCCTGTGACTTTATTGACAACTATGGTGACTTTTATCAGACAAAACCCACTAGAGATGAAATGAAAAGTGGCTAATTTCACAGTGTGTGGAGACAGAGCCCAGGAAAGGAAAGTGAATGCGTCTGCCACAGAGGCAGGGTGGGACGTAGGGTATACCAGAAAGTCATTCTTTCAGGCTGGTTGTGTTTCTCTTTGTGAGACATAGGCTAACTATTGTCCTCTTCCAAATCCAGTCCACCAAGAGCCAAGAGTGGTTTTCAAGCTTTTGAATTTTGGAAAAAAAAAAACCCACTCAAAATGTAATAATAACTCACATGAAAATTGTAAGAAATTCACATTTCTCCTTTTTCACCAATACAGTTTTACAAAAGCACAGCCATGCCTGGTTTGTTGTTGTTGTTGTTGTTGTTTTTAGAGATAGGGTATCCCTGTAGCCCCAGCTGTCCTGGAACTCCCTATGTAGACCAGGCTGGCCTTGAACTCACACAAATCCACCTACCTCTGCCTCCCGAGTCCTGGGATTAAAGGCATGTGCCACCATGCCTGGCTCTGCCTGGTTCTTTATACAGTTTTTTTTTTAAAGCTGTTTTCATGTTACAGTGACAGAGTTGTGTAGTTGTGACAGAGACGATATAAGTTTCAAAACAAAATATACTAACTGCTCCCTCTCTCTGTCTCTCTGTCTTTGTCTCTGTTCTCTCTCTCTCTCTCTCTCTCTCTCTCTCTCTCTCTCACACACACACACACACACACATATTATCTGCTAAACTGGAGCATTTCCTTTGGAGATTATGGATTATATTGTTTTTCTGTGTCACATAGCAGAGAAACATATTGACATGTTGAAAGAGCAACCCGGTTCTCAGCCTAGCTTCGTTCTTAGCTACATGTGTAACCCTTGAAAGTGACATAGGTCCTTTAGAGCCTTTTCCCCACTTGTTCTTGATTGTGTAGGTGGCAACTTCATTCCAGCTCTAAAGTCATTTGATCTCATCATGGCCTGCTTGTTTGCTGCCTGAGTGCCCCTTCATATAATCACGGGTTAATAGGAGAGAAGGGACCTCAGAGTCATCATTTTATAAAAGGACACAAGGTACCTTCTTTACATAGACCTAAAATTCTACTCACAGAGCTCTATTTTCAACTCTGGTTATAAGCACAGAAACAAAGCAAAGGAAAATCAAAGGAGTGGCTGGATGGAATTCAGCTTATCAAACGTCTCATTGTGAAATACCTGGTTGTGGTATCAGTCAGAGAGAGGCATTAATCTCCTGTAGTCAGGAGCCTCTTGCTTTGTTGGGCAAACTTCTCTTGGCTTTCTGAGAAGGTGGGACTGGCTTGGTTTTCTGGAGAAGTTCCTTGACCATCCTATGACTTGGCTAGGGAAGAGCTGGCTGGAGCCAGGTTCTTTGGCAGCCCAGATTCACGCTGGAAAATCAAACTTACACAGAAGACAGTTTGGCAAGCAATGGATTGCTTGCCTTGTGAGACTTAAAAATCACTGTTGACCCTAATCCTGTTCCAAAAGTCCTGTGAGAAAGGGAAACTTGGCATGTGCCAGGTGATTGTTTTTAAAGCCAGTTTTCCAAGGTTCTAAACTACTCAGACCCTTGTGGATTTAGAGTCTAATCATATTCTTCTGGGACAGGATATATGGTCACAACAAATAGCTCTTACTTACCCACTAAATCTTGCACTTGAGAAAATTTCTAAGCTTTTATTTCTAACATTTTCCAAAAATCTTTGTAACCTTTTAATCTTCTCAGTAAGAAAAGACAAGGCTTGTTAAAGATTATGGTAGAAGTTCTGATTCAGATAGAAGTGCGATGCAAAATAAAGTACAAAATAAGGTGTGTTAATATCCCTATTTTATAAGCTTACATCTCAGTTTACTTTTCTGTTAGACCACAAAATATCTTAAATTTTAGATATGGGGACACACATATAAGAATTTCTTACCCTTCAAAATAAGCAGGGATGCAAAACAAGACACAAACAAATTTTACTGGATACCTCTGTAACAAAAGTCTTTGAGAATGTCAAGTAAATAATTGCAGGCACAAGCCTTTGAGCAGGTCGCTGTGCCATGGTGCAACCTCAGAAGGTTCTCACATCCACGAGGATCGTAGCTGAGAGACCTCAGAGGAGTCTGCCCAGGGCTTCAATGCTCCTGATGACGAAAGGGAGGCCATAGAGGGGAGAGTGACCTGCCTGAAAGAGCCGACCACCGGTTGTAGGACAGGACTGAGAGGCCACCTCTCCACAGGCTGAGTCCGTGCCTACTGGACGCTTTCCTCTACCCCAGCTTCACTGTGACACTTTGTAACTGACTGATAAATTGAACAAGTCTCTGCCACACAAGTGCATTGGGATATTCTCATCGATACCTGGAACGAACATGCCTGTAGTTTCTGCTAGGGTGAGGAAGGTGGTTGTGAGACAGGTTCTCCCTGTAGCCGCAGCTGCGCTGGAACTTGCTCCACAAACCAGGTTTGCTTTGATCTTACAGAGATTCGACTGCTTCTGCCTCGCAAATGCTGGGATTGGAGGAATGCGCCATGCCTGGCTCTAATGGGTCTCATCAGATCAGACTTTCTTCAGCACTGGGACTTATGGGTATTAAGTGTACCTTTCTGTCATCAAGGCCCTGAGGTGCTGGAGGGTCTGCCAGAATGACGTGGACCTTGCTTTTTCTGAGGAGTAGGACTTAAGTACACAGATCAACTTCCTGATGATCAGGTGGGGTATGGAGTAGTGATGAAGTGAACTGTGGTTTCATTGTTATAACCAGTCTTATCCTGAACCTAAGTGGAAAGAGAAGACTATTTCTATATTTAGTCCTGCTCTGGGCATCACTGGAGTGGAATTCCCAAAGCAACGGGCAAGAGATATGGTCATGCCACCTAGACATGTATTTGGCTAAATGAAGTATACATCCTTGAACTTGTACACGTAAACTGAGTCAGAAAGTTCCATTAAAATGCCGAAGAAGGCTTATATGAATTTCCTAATGTTCTTCAAGTAATATGCTTTCCTTATTTTGTAAAATTAGAGGTTTCACTGGTTCTATCCAGATAAGTCCGTTCATTTATCCAAGGACACACTAAGGATTTATGATTTGCTTGCTATGTAAAATAAAGTGGGACCAGATTGCTGGAAGAGGCTCACAATTCAGAGATGATATCAGATCAGAAGCAGTAGGACCAGTGAAAACATGGAATTTGATATGCATTACAGATAAAAGCAATAGATTTGCTAATGGAATGGAAAAGGGCATCATAGACGATTTTCAAGTTTTTGGTTTAAATCTCTGATTTAGAGTGGCACAATTACTGGCAAAGGGGAAATAAGTCTCAGTCGTGTGTGCGTGTGCGTGTGTGTGTGTGTGTGTGTGTGTGTGTGTGTGTTTGCAATGGCAGTTTAATGGGCAGTGTTTACAATGTTAACACACATCTCATGAATTAGTTCTTACTTAGTTTTTCAATATGAAGACAGCATCTCCTGCGAGTCCCACTCTAGATTTCTGAGGAGAATCAACCTCCTCTTTATTTCTTCCCTTCCTTCAGCCATCAGTTTCTGGAAGAGGAGAAACCTGAAATATTTATGGTCAGTCTCCATGGACAAACTGTGTTAGGCAATCTCTCAAACATGGCCAACATGGCCACTTACTTGATAACATTGATTTCTGTACATACTTTACTTACATACTTGAGCACATGACGTTCACAGTCAGAAATGATACCACATTCATGCATCTGTTGCAAATAATGATTCAGAGCTCTGCTTACTGAAGTTGAGATTAGATATAGGAAAAACTATGCTTTGGGACACTGTGATGGGACCCGCCACAATTATTTCTTTTGTTTGTTTTGCCTTGGCCTAGTTTTCCAAAATAAATAAGAATTATTGTCTGTGACTTTATGGTCCTGCCTTGAAGTTAATTCTACATTTTTTGGCGTGTGTTGTAGTCTTCTCAAGTCTTTACAATATTGTTATAAATTTTCACCCACATTCATCTCTGTTTTGGATAGACTGGTCTGTACAATGTGGCTGGGTTGTGTGAGGATAATGTCCATAAATGACACTCTTGGGGAAAATAATTCCTGACACTCACTATGGACTCTATTGCTTTCTCAGTAGTATTATCTTGACTTTTCTCTACTTTTTTCTTTTCTCACATCCATTTAGATTAAGAGGCCATAGAATTAAGCAAGTTATTTAAGTAACTTTGATTTGTGAGCCTTTGGGTTGATTTCCCCATAGTTGCACTATGCAGCTCTGGCTGGCCTAGAATTCACTATGTAGACCAGGCTGGCCTCAAACTCACAGTGATCCACCTGCCTTTGCCACCTAAGTGCTAGGATTAAAGAAGTGCACCATCACGTCCAACCTCAATGGTCTCCTTTTAATCTTAAAGAATAATATAAAATGATGCTCCAGTATTTCATGTGTGTACACCTAAGAAATGGATGGAGACTTTATTTTTCTTTATTTCTGCTCTTCCCTCCCTCCTTTCTTCTCCCTCCCTCCTTTCTCCTCCCTCTTTCCCTCCCTCTCTCCCTCCCTCCCTCCCTCCCTCCCTCCCTCCCTCCCTCCTTCCTTCCTTCCTTCCTTCCTTCCTTCCTTCCTTCTTTCCTCTCTTTCCTTCTTCCCTTGCAGAACTGGAGACTGAACCTAAGTACAGACTTCTTTTTACTTTTTATTTAGAGACAGGATCTCACTCAGTTGCTCAGACCACCATTGAGCTCACTTGGTATCCCAGGAGACTTTGAACTGCCAGTTTTTCTGCCTCAAACCTGAACATATCTGTGATTACAGGACCAGCTTATTCTTAAATTCTTTTTTTCTTGTCTTTTTTAGACAGGGTCTCCCTGCAGCCCCAGATGTCCTGGAAATCTCTGTGTAGACCAGGCTGGTCTTGAACTCACAGAGATCCACCTGCCTCTGCCTCCCAAGTGCTTAAAGTCATATGCCACTATGCCTGGCAATTCTTAGAATCTTGTTAGGCATGTAATAAAAACAAGTTTTGAGATGTAAAAGCAATGGCTGTGTTGTAGAGCTTTCATAATATAGCATGTTTATATCTACTGTATTATTTATTATATATATATATAGTTATTGGCATTTCAGCATTATTTAGAAGTTTGTGAATAAACTTGGTGCCCAACACTCATCATTAAGTGTACTATAAATAGTGTTTTCTGTCTTTTGTGTAAACTGAGTCTTGGCTGCCCATATAGACTAACATTCAAGTTTTATGGTGATAAATTCAATGTTATAAAAATCTGTCTAGGAAGAGAAATTCCACTTCTAAGCCAAGAAAGAGCAGCTTATTTCATATTATTTAGACCAACACTGCTATTAACATCAAGTACTAACATTTATGTATCTATGAATCTATCTATCTATCCTATTTTCTATCATCTGTCTATCCATTTATTTATCATCTATCATTTTTCAAACTTTTAAGGGCTTTAGAGTCAATCAGAGTAATGCAAGAAGAAGTAGAGTGAAGCGACTTTCATAATGGCTTCTGTTCTTTGGCCTTTGAAGGATTTATTAATGTTCAGTCTCTTTGGACAATTTTTAGAGCAGGAACAGATACAGAATGAAATAAATTGTCCTGGGATTTGAGTCCATTCAGTTGGGCTAGGACTGCCAAGGTGATTAAGTCTTGAATTGGAATAACCCAGGTATCATATTGGGACAGAGGAGTGCCTGCATTGAATCTTGAAAAATGTAACTCTGAACGGAAAAAAAAAAATTGTAGCAAGAGTCTCAAATACAGGAAGAACATGATCATAGAAGTAAGATAGCACCAGAAGGAATGGATATCAGCAGAAAGGTGAATATTTGGAACACTTAATACAACAGCAATAATAATGTCTTATGATCTCAACAATATATGTAGAATTAGAATGTCTATTATAATTTATAACAAATAATAATAATAGAAAACCTACAAATGGTTGCAATGACATTAAGTTTCTCCAAGATAATTATACTCTTCAGGAATCAAATATTAAGTTAATGGGCTCTCGATGTAGCCCAATGGCAGAATGTGTGCCTAGCATATGTTAGGTACTAGGAAGAATTTCCAATGGAAACAAAACAAAACAAAAACCATAATAGACTGTAACAAGTCAAACATGCATGCTGTAATCCTTGGGTAATCAGGAGAATTGCAACAGAAGTCTAATTAACAAAACAATAAATAGACCAAATGGGATAGTAAAATAGTCATTTATCAAAAAATTTAAAAAAGAAGAGATTAAAAAAGAAAAAGAAAGAATATAAGTGAAAAAGGGAAAGAAATATTAGGACAGTAGATTTAAATTTTAAAAAATCCTGTAAACAGGTTAAATAGCTGGACTATAAAATTTTTATTTACTTTTATTTTATGTGTGTGAGTGATATGCCTATGTGTATGTAAGTGCACCCATGTCATGCAGTACCTCCACAGGCCAGAAGAGGGCAGAGGGATATGCCTACATGCATGTAAGTGCACCCATGTCATGCAGTACCTGCAGAGGCCAGAAAGGGCGGAGGGTCTCCTGGAACTGGAGTTATGGATGGTTGTTAGCCACCATGTGGGTGCTGGGATTTGAATCAGGGTTTTCTGCAGGAACAGCCAGTGCTTTTAACCACTGAGCCCCTAAATAGTCAGACTTCAAGATGATAAGTAGGAGGCTGAAAGTAAAGTAATGGAAAGAGATAACACCATCAAATACTTCAAAAGGAGCTGATATAGCTATATCTACTATCAGTTAAGGTGAATGATAAAAAAGCATTATTAATTATAAATGCTAGCTTTTAATAACAAAAGGGTTAATTCATTATAACAATAAAATCTATATTCACCTAATTTAATAGTGTCAAAATATGTACAATACTAAATAAAACAAAGCTACCAAACTAAAAGGACAAAAATTAAAATATGCCATTATGTTAGATGTTTCTATACCACTTTGATATCTGATACAAACAAAACATGAAGAAGGACATAAAACCTGACTAGCAATCTTTACTCAACTGACATTTATAGGATATAACATCTTGTACTCTTTTTCAAGGGTATATGGAAAATGCATTAAAATAGAATGCATGTTTGTATTCTACTTTAATTTTTGTTGCTATGATAGACTTCCTAACAAACAGCAATTTAAGGGAGAAAAGGGCTTATCTGGCTCACTATGCTGGGTTAAAATCCATGCCTGGGCAGAAGTCCACACAGGACTTCAAAGCAGTGAGTCATAGAACACTCACAGTCAAGAGCAGAGAGGAATGCACACATGCTGACGGCTTGCTTGCTCTCTTCTAGCTTTCTCTTCCCCAGTGTATGACCTTGGGCAGAATGAGTCCCAATGTCAATTAACAATTAAGACAGACCCCCACAGACGTGCCCTCAGGCCAAACCAATCTAGCCGATTTTACTGACACTCTTCCCAGGAGATTCTAGGCTGTGGTAAAAGTCATTTAAAACTAAGTATCGGGGCTGGAGAGATGGCCTAGCGGTTAAGAGCACTGACCGCTCTTACAGAGGACCCGGGTTCGATCCCCAGCACCCACATGGTGGCCGAGAACCGTCTGAAACTCCAATTCCAGGAGAACTCCAGTTCCAGGGGAATCCGACACCCTCTTCTGACCTCCGCGGCATTGCACGACACCGGGTGCACAGACTTGCATGCAGACAGTACATTCATACACATACAGAAATAAAATAAAAAAACAACAACTAAGTATCATACTCTATTTCAGAAAATTTCAAAGAGTGAAAATTGAATATGCTTATGACCAGAGCAGAATTAAATTCGGAGACAATAAAATAGAAGTAACCAGAAAAATTCCCAAATGTTTGTAAATTAGGTAAAATACTTAAAAATTATTACTATCGGGGCTGGAGAGATGGCCTAGCGGTTAAGAGCGCTGACCCGGGTTCGATCCCCAGCACCCACATGGCGGCCAAGAACCGTCTGAAACTCCAATTCCAGGAGAACTCCAGCTCCAGGGGAATCCGACGCCCACTTCTGACCTCCGCGGCATTGCACGACACGGGTGCACAGACTTGCATGCAGACAGTACATTGATACACATACAGAAATAAATAAAATTAATAAAAAAAGATTATTACTATCACTAGTGTGCGCATGATACATGCGTGTAAGGGTGCACATATGCGGAAGTCAGAGGACAGTTCTCAGAGTCGGCTTGCTCCTCCCACTGGGGGTTTCAGGAATCAAACTCACGCTGTCAGACTGACGTGGCAAGCACTTTTGTTTCTCAACCACCTTTACATCCCAGCAGAGTACATTTAATAAGTAGATGAATATAAGAATAAATTTCAGTGGAAAGATAGAAAATATTCTGAATTGGGTGAAAATGAAAATAATTTATTTCCAGAGAAGAAATTGTCAATGTCCTTTGTGGAAGAAAAAAAAAACAGTAGAATTACAGAGTCCTGGGAGTGTTGGTGACCTTGTTGTTTTTATGGCATGGCTGCATTTTAGAATACACAGACTATAGAATTGATAAAATGAGGCTATGTAAGTTCTTACAAGTTCTAATTTAATATTTATTTTTATTATTTATCGAAATGTAGTATTGATAGAGGAATTAAGTGTAAGCCTAAATTTTCATTCTATATTCAAATCCCAATTACATTATCAGTTAGCCCATTTCTCAGATCCAGAAAATTAGATATTTATGAAGCTCTGGATTATTATAGGTGCAAAGCAAATTCTCTTTCCCAAATCTTAAGAACCCCTTGAACTTATTTTCCGGTAATAACACTGTACCTAATTATTTTCATGAGCTTTGTACACATTTCCAGCAAGAACAACTGGAATTGAATGACTCAAGACAAAATATGGGTGCTTGGAAATGTAGATTGAGAGTTTATTATATCAGAACTTCCACTAGACTATTTAGCTCTATTATCCATAAGCTGTAGTGTGGAATTTATAGAAGAAGCTTGCATTATTTTCTAGGGCTATTAAACATATTCATTATTAGTTATCTCTAAGGCACTGAAAAATTCATTACTGTCTTATAAACAACTTGGTGATCACAGTCTTGCATTAATATCATTGATTTTTTTATAGTAGCTTTCTAGCATCAGACACAAACCATAAAATTTCATTAAAATGCTGATAGGATTAGCAAGTGCCTTAATGATATAAATTGATATAGAAGACATGCACCTACGTTGTGAACTAGAACCTATAGCCACCAAGAAACCATGGAAGCGTTGCACCTTCTCCCACCCCGTGACTCTAAAAGTGTGATCACTGAAATCTGGGCAGTCTGTGAGGTCACACACAGCATCTTTTGCAATGACTTTCAGTAGCAAATACCGTGGAAGATTGCTAGCCTATCACCGATTTGCCGCCACCCACTGGAATCGACTTCTAGCTTGTTTCTGATCCTAGATTGTTGACCTTTATTTATTCAGTTTGTGTATTGTGTATGTGCACCTGCATGTGTCAGAGTGTGAATATGGAGGTTGGAAGACAAAGTGTGGGAATTGGTTCTTTCTTCCTGCCATGTGGGTTTTGGGTATAGAACTCAGGTTGTTATTTTAGTGGCATGTGCCTTTACTTGTTGAGCCATCTTGCCAGTCCAATTTGCTTCCATAGTCTGTATTTATCATTCTTATATGGAAGTACCTGGGCCCTCTCTCAGAACTTACTGTGGAATGAGTTTCTTTTGTGTTGCCAAGTATTTTGTTATGAAGCTCAGTATTTGTATGGGGAGCTCCATTGAGAACACACCATCAAGATTCCACAATATATCACTTAAGATATCCCAATTGAAATGATAGGACAGAGCATGAGACAAAATGAAAATACCAGTCAGTGGTGAGGAACAACAGCTGAGATTTCCCTTTGGCCTATGTGCATGTATGACCCTTCCCACATCACCCCTTCAATGTGGACCTGCACATACAACTCTCTTGCACACAAAGAAACATATAGGAAGTACTACTTATGTGCCAGGTACCATTTTGGGCACCAATAATAAATTATTGAACAAAAATTAAAGTCCATATTCTTGTGAAGGTTTAAAATTTAGTAGTAGTGGGCTGGAGAGATGGTTTGGTTACCCGGGTTCAGTTCCATCACCCACATGACAGCTAACAACTGTCTATAACTCCAGTTCCAAGGGATCTGATATCATCTTCTGGCCTCCACAGGCACTGCACGATAATGGGTATACTTACATGCAGGTAAAACACTCACATACGTAAAATAAAAATTTAAATTAAAATGTACTAGCAGCAAAGACTTGCTTAGCACTTGAGAGTAGGTCTAATTAGCATGTTTCTAGCTTGCTCTCATCTGCCTGTCTTGCCTCATTTACACCCAGAACATGTTTAGTGTGAGAATTGCTGGAAAAGAAGCAATGATTCTTTAACTGGCGCTAAAATCACCCTGGAGAAATCCAGCTGAATTTATTGCAGCAGAACACTCCAAGATCTTAAGCAAACTAATAAAAATGCCACAACGGGGAACACAAGCATAAGCAAATAATAATAAGAGCAACCTGGGCTCACACAGTGACCCGAAAGTCCCCACGTTTGTCTTTAGGGAGACACGCAGGTTTACACTAGAGAATTTCACAGAGACTTCTTTTTATTTTTTTTTAATTTTTTTTTTATTTATTTCTGTATGTGTATGAATGTACTGTCTGCATGCAGGTCTGTGCACCCGTGTCGTGCAATGCCGCGGAGGTCAGAAGAGGGTCTCGGATTCCCCTGGAACTGGAGTTCTCCTGGAATTGGAGTTTCAGATGGTTTTTGGCCACCATGTGGGTGCTGGGGATCGAACCCGGGTCCTCTGCAAGAGCAGTCAGCGCTCTTAACCGCTAGGCCATCTCTCCAGCCCCACAGAGACTTCTTTTGGGTTGCCCTTGGATAGAGGATAGTTATTCAGCATACTGAGACTTGAGTGCATCTGGTCAAAGATTTGCAAAGGGAACATGCCCACTATAACGTGTGGGATGTCACCTAAGTAACTCCTATGTGAGTAGACATGAGAGACTTGAAGAACTGGTGTGCCCTGAGCACTGACTCCAAACAGAAGCACCTAGCTGTCTAAGATAGCAGAGGGTGACTCCTCTGCCACTATTAAGGGGTCAGAATGATTGGGGGGATTTGGAAGAAGGGATAAGCCAGCCATGGGGACACATTTAGGAATATGGGACAAATATTGCCCGCTAGAACCAGATGATTTCAATAACTTTCAGGTTTGTCCTGATACTACAAGCCTGCAGAATCTCAGCTGGGGTTGTTGGACAAAGAATGTGAATTTTGATACCTCAAATCTTTTAGGACGTTTTTCACAGAGATAATTATGCTTTTTGTTTTTGGTTCTTAAAAATTATATTAAACAGGGTTACATGAGATCATTTTTGTGCAGGTATATAGTGTTCTTTCGAGCATGTTTCCTCATTCCCCGCTACCTTCTTTTTCTCTCCTCTACATACTTTCGTTAGTTTCTCTAGATGGTTTCACTTCTACTTTCATGCCATCTGTACATACATGATTTTATGTGTCTAAAATGAATGTAGGGGCTGGAGAGATAGCTTACTGCTATGAAATGTTGGAGAGGCTATGGGGAAAGGAGAATACTCATTCACTGCTAGTGGGAATGTAAACTCATGCAACCCCTACAGAAAGCAGTGTGGAGAACGCCTAAAAGACTCAAAATGAACCAACCACTTGACCCAGTCATACCACTCCTGGGAATGTGCCCACAAGAGTCATCCTATTGCAGAGCTGCAATAAACATGCACAACCATGTTCATTGTAGCTCTTTTCACAATATCGAAGAGCTGGAAGCAACCCAGCTGTCCCTCAACTGATGTGGAGATAATGAAAATGTGGTACATCTATACAATGGAGTTCTATGCAGCAGTAAAGAAAGACATCATGAAATTTGCAGGTAAATGGATGGAACTAGAAGCCATTATGCTAAGTGAAGTAATGTAATGGAGCTGCCCCCCCTGCCAAAAAAGACGTATGGTGTTTCTCATTTGTGGATTCTAGCACCAAAACCACGTGTGTGTGTGTGTGTGTGTGTGTGTGTGTGTGTGTGTGTGAAGCTGGGTAATTCTTTAGTAAAAACAATAGCACATTCTCTGATGCTACTACAGATACAACTTAAATTTCATGTATATATTATCCTGTTCTAAAATTTATGAGAAATAATAAATCTCTTCTTTAAACTACATTAAACATACATCAACTTACTATGTAAAAAAAGAAGGGGAGAAGTCTTCATTTTTAAACATAAAGTAAATGAAATGTTAAAGAATTGTGAAATGAATAGGAATTTAGATTATTGTTTGTTGATGGTATAAATGTCATCAAACTTTGTTCTTTACATATGCTAAAACTGACAGAGCCTACTGGTCTACCAGAGTGCCCACTGTATTTGTCACTTTTTTTTTTTTCAAAATCTCACCAACTTGGAGAAATTTTTTTATCTCCAATGCACATTAACAGAGCTTCTTTGCAAATACTGTTAGAATGGGTGCTGTTGTCCATAGTATTGTCTTGCTGAGATTCTACATTATTTCAGAATCATCCCATTTCTGAAATCCAAGAAAAACTATGCATGCACACATCACTCATGTGATGTTCACAGATATATATGTATTTGTGTGTGTCTGTATGAAAATATGTATGTACATATTATTTGATACTTAAAAATAAATGTGTTTATGAAAAAAAGTATCTGCTGCTCTTCCTGAATACCCTTCCCAGAGCCCACATCGGGAAGCTTCTTACTCCCTATAATTACATGTAACTCCATCTCCAGCGTATCTAGTGCCTTCTTTTAACCTCTGTGGGTACCCACATACATGTGGCATGCAGAGACACAGACAAATACACATAAAAATAAATGTAAATCTTTAAAATGAATGAAACTGTAGCTAATAATATTAGTGAATTATGTCAGTCTCAGAAAGACAAGTATATTTTCTAAATAATTACTCTAGAATATATCTTTTTAAAGAAACTTCATTGTTTAAAAATAATTTTTGTCTGGAGGGCGTGGTGGCACATACCTTTAGTCCCAGCACTAGGGAGGCAGAGGCAGCCGGACCTCTGTGAGTTCAAGACCAGCCTGGTCTACAGAGTGAGTTCCAGGCCAACTGGGGCTACAGGGAGACCCTGTGTCAAAAGTCCCTCCAAAAAACAAAACAAAAAAACCTAAAAATAAAACAAGAAAAAATAATTTATGTGTTATGCAAATAATCAGATCTAAGTGTGAGTTTAGAAACACTAGGGCTTCTTAAACCAGAGCAAAGCTTTGCTGTGTATTCATTGAGTTACAGCAATTTGAAAGCAAACTCTTCTGCTTTATCTTGTTTTGTTTTCCAGGCACAGCAATCAGATTGCTTCACATGAAAGTTGCCGGTTGCTTTGAGGAGTGAGCCCCTAAAGCTTATAAACCACTGAGGAAGTAAACACAAACCACATGATTTCAGAAAGTGCTCATATTCTGTGGGACTCCAGAGAGGCTCTGCATCACACAGACACCCTAAATGCTCAGGGCAGGATGTGGCATGCAGTCATTTAACCTGTGATGTCTGCAGTCATTACCGGGTTGCGAGCTAGTGGTTCTCGGTGCTATCTCTGCCTTTGCCTCTCCTCTCCTCTTGCTTCCTGCCCTGCTCTGAACCATGTAGTCTGCACTTGAGTTCTCTTGGCTTCTGATTCCCACTATCAACTAGAGCCATAGGGAGTCTTGGCAGAAGAGTGCACTGTGTAGGAGGTGGGGAGTGGTGAACCTGGGCTATATTCATCCCCTACTGCCTTGCTGGAGGTTACCTTGGCTGAGGGAAGATTAATCCTTGCTTGAAATGGCCCATTCAAAGAACACCCCCTTTGGAAGTTGAGTTGTCTCTACCTTCTGACACCACAGGTTTAGGCTGGTCCTAGAACTCTACAGATGTTTACTGGAGAGCGAATTCTGTCATTTTCATATACTACTCAGGTCCTTCTTGCATTGTGTCCTGTCTTCTGTGGAGTCCCTGCTCTATTCAAGTAAGTGGCAGGGTGCACATCTCCTCTGGAACCTGCTGCTTTGATGAATAGTGCAGAGTTGAGTTTTGTTTCCTAATGTTGGATGTACTTTCTCTTCAAGAGTAATAGACTGGACTTCATTTGTTTTGAGGGAAGCATCAACACATTTACTTAAAGAAAAATGAGTTGAGTTCTGGCTCAGGAAATAATGCTGTCAAACATCATAAATTAACCTCAATTTTTCCACCATGTGTATAAGAAGATGACATCTAATACTTATGTTCCGGAGTTTAAAACTAAAAGCAATTTTTCTGACTTGCATTTTTTTGTCATTTCAATTGTCCTTAAGATAGTCTTGAGAAAGGTTAGTCTTTGAAAATGGTCTGGTTGGTCAAGCTTTTGCCTCTGTGTCTCCCATTCCCTTGGCCCCCCTTTTATCCTAATTCTATCCTTTCCCGTCCTTCTGCTTCTGTTTCTGCATCCCATCTGTGGCCAAGCTTATCAAGGTCTATTTTCCAGGCACAGCCACATATATGATGACTGACAAAACCCAATATCTCACAGGAGTGGTTCTGTTTATGAGAGCAGTTTGTGATCTCCGACCTTTCACTGTGCTTGGCAGGCTGAGCAAACCGGGTTCTCAGCCTGGGACTAGGATTCCCTGTTCACCTCATTTTCCCTTTCCTCCCCCCAGATCTTGTTCTCTGGGGAATGGGGCAGGGTCGGGGCAGCTCAGTTCTGGGGAGAAACGCTCTTTGTCAGAATCGTTTAGTAGCTAGGTGGACAAGACTGGCCTGAAGTCTGTGGAACTCTATTTAAAGAAAGAAAATTGGGAAACAAAATGCACAGACCTCCTAGGTCGCTAGTTACATTTTCCCCAGTTCTCTTTTGTGTTATGCAACTGAAATTTTCTGCCTCTTAGCTCTTCAAAAGGACATGGTACATTAAATGGAAAAGCATCAGATTGATATGTCTGCAAGCAAATTGTGAGAGCAGCATGCAAGGAAGAAATTGTTCTATGTTGTTAATATGTTAATATGTTAATATTCTTTAAAGGATAGGTTTTTTTTTTTGGAAATGTTATTTTCTGTGTTGGATATGCAACTCTGATATACTGATTTTTTTCTGCTGAACATTTTATTTGAGAAAAAGGTAAAATTATTCATATCTGCTGATGGACAGCAAAGTGCTTTGCTGGCTCTCTTTCTCAGACAATGGTGAAGTGAATGTTCTCTAGCCCAATGCCAGGCACCAATGCATTCATGGCCATGTTCAGGATCCACCAGTACTCCTTGCCTTTCACATAGCTTTCTAGAGGGTCCCTTCTCTCTGTCTAACTCAAGCAACATTGTGGGTGTCCTCGACTCATGTACTATCAGGCCTTGGATTCTATGACATGTTCTGGGATCTACCAGATTGACCTTACCCTGGCAGCCCCTTCCAGGATGGAACACTTGTCTTTGTCTTTCAGCTCTGGGTAGGAAGTTATGGGGAGGGATCTACCCTTGAGTACGGCCAAGCCTCTGGCACTTGCCCTGTATGGAATAAATCCTTTCAGGCTCCTTGACTTAATCATAGTCTCAGAGATGCAGGATGGGCCTGATATACTCATGGTGTATAAATCATAGTGTATTTTAAAGTTAGCTTGCGCAAGGCAGTATTGAAAGTTAATTTTCCAAGAAGACTTCAAAAAGTCTCCTCATTTTCCAGGTCTGATTAGAGAATATACTTTCATACGGAGCAGCTCCCTTCCACATTCTTGCTTGTCTATAAAAATCATTTCATACGGGAACTAATTAGACAACAAATGAAAAGAAAGGATTTTTAATCACCTTAAATCTCACTAAATGCAGACAACTATTTTTTTTTTTGCATGGTAAGATTTTTTAATTGAAATATAGTTTGAAACAGAAAAAGAAATATAGTTTGAGCAACATGACTGTAGCCAAGAGGAAGAGGGGCTGGCCTGCCTGAGGCAGCAGCCTCTCTAATGGCACAGGAACAAGAAAACAATGTCTATGTGCCCCAAACCCCATTTGTCAGTGATTGCAGGACAACAACAGAGCAAAGACCCAGCCACAGCTCCTGAGGATGGCCTGGCTCTTAGCACCTGCCTGTTGTACCTCCTGCTGCTCTCACTTTCAAACACCTGTGTGTTGAACTTTCTCCCATCCTCAGAGACATGATCAGCCAGTATGACAGGTGAGGTCCTAAGAATGCTTCTGGGGAAAAGAATCAAAGACAGGAAGGGAGGGGAGGATGAGCAAGGGCCCTGCCAAGCCAGGCTCAGCAGTGTTCTCCCAGAGCTGTCAGCACCCTTCACCCCTTCCCTTCTCAGGCTCTGAAGACAAGAAGGAGTGCTGGTATCTGCAGGAAAAGAGAGCTGTGAGGAGTCCCCAGCTAAGGGAGTGGGTGAGGACCCCAGAAGAGCACAGCCACTGAGGGGTTCCAAGCTGAGATGACAGCACTGGGGTTGGGCCGGCTGTGTAGCCTGGGTTGGAAGGACACTGAGAACTGGGGGACCCAGAAGCAGCACAGAGCCATAAATAACAGAAGCAAACCCAGAGCTGTGAAGGGTCCTGGGTGACCCCACATTTTCTGGGGCTAGAGGCCATCCAGAACCCACAGCTTAGGACTGACAGTGCTCCAGAGCACAGCAGCCACATACACACTGGGCAGAGCCTTTTATTTCCCACAGTCCGCACAGCAGGTGGAGGATGCTATGACCTGACCAATGGCTGCAGAGCCTCTGGTCACACCTAAGGAGATAGGATAACTATTTATTTAATTTTTTTTAAATTTATTTCTGTATGGGTATCAATGTACTGTCTGCATGCAAGTCTGTGCACCCGTGTCGTGCAATGCTGCGGAGGTCAGAAGAGGGTCTCAGATTCCCCTGGAACTGGAGTTCTCCTGGAATTGGAGTTGTAGACGGTTCTCAGCCACCATGTGGGTGCTGGGGATCGAACCCGGGTCCTCTGCAAGAGCAGTCGGTGCTCTTAACCGCTAGTCTATCTCTCCAGGCCCAGGACAACTATTTTTTTAATATTTGGTGTTATCTGTCTTTAAGAATCAGCTGTTGCTACCTGCACACACAGACACACACAGACATGACTCACACACACACACACACACACACACACACACGTGCGCGCGCACACAAGACATGAAAGTAGGAGGGGGAACTAGTGGAGCAGAAGTGGAAGGGGGAATCAGATCAGAGAGGGTAGTGGGGAGGTGAGTGCAATCACAGCACATGTATGAAATAATTGTGCAATCACAGCACATTGTATACATGTATGAAATAACTGTGCAATCACAGCACATTGTATACATGTATGAAATAATTGTGCAATCATAGCGCATTATATACATGTATGAAATAATTGTGCAATCACAGCACATTGTATACATGTATGAAGTAATTGTGCAATCACAGCACATTGTATACATGCATGAAATAGTTGTGCGGGGCTGGAGAGATAGCCTAGCGGTTAAGAGCGCCGACTGCTCTTGCAGAGGACCCAGGTTCGATCTCCAGCACCCACATGGCGGCCGAGAACCGTCTGAAACTCCAATTCCAGGAGAACTCCAGTACCAGGGGAATCTGACACCCTCTTCTGACCTCCGCGGCATTGCACGACACGGGTGCACAAACCTACATGCAGACAGTACATTCATACACATACGGAAATAAAATTAAAAAAAAAATTAAAAAAAAGAAATAGTTGTGCAATCACAGCATATTGTATACATGTATGAAATAGTTGTGCAATCACAGCACATTGTATACATGTATGAAATAGTTGTGCAATCACATGTATGAAATAATTGTGTAATCACAGCACATTGTATACACGTATGAAATAATTGTGCAATCACAGTACATTGTATACATGTATGAAATAATTGCCAAGAATAAAAGGAAATGTCATAAAATGAAAAAAAGAAATTTTCCAATGTAATGTCCTCTCATTACATAATATTTCATCTCTAACCATTTATACCTCATAAACACACACATATATCCCCATCTATATTTTCCAAACATTTTAATGAACAACTAAGTCTCAGCAGGATATTTTGTCAATTTTCTGTGACTCATTCAACCCTTTCTTTAAACTTCTTCCAATTACATCTTCGATGGCTTTCCACAAAGTAAAGGATTAATTTCAGTGATTACTTACTAATCTGCTTCCAAAACATCAGAATTTAATTCCAATGAACCATTTTACTTGTAAAGTTTTATATTTTAAAAGGCAATTCTTATAATAGTCACAGATGTGACTATTATAAGAATTGCCTTTTAAAATATAAAACTTGGTGTGTTTTGGTATAGCCATAAGCTTTGTATTCATTGGCACAATTAACTTCAGAACATTTTTATCATCGATCCCTCCCCCAATAAAGGAAAAAGTCCCATTATCAGTCTACTCCTAGCTTTCCTTTCTCTCCAGCCCTTGTCAAGTACCAACCGCCTTTTCTCTCTATAGATTCACCTATTTTCAGTACCTATCATGTAATACCATCATGAGATATCCAGGCTCTTCTAACAGGGTTCTTTAACTTAGTATAAAAAATTTAATGTTCATCTATACTCTACAATGTATCACTACTTCAGCTTTTTCAATTGCTGAATAATATTCCATTGTATTAGCTGCCATATTTTGTTTTGCTATCTGTTCTAGTTTGTCTTCCATTGCTGCGACAAAACACTCTGACCCCGACACCAACTTGGGGAGGAAAGGGTTTGTTCAGCTTACATCTCCTGGGTCACACAGTTCATCACTTAGGGAGCCCAAGGCAGTAACTCAGGGCAGGAACCTGGATGCAGGAGCTGAAGCACAGGCCATGGAGGAATGCTGTTTACTGGCTTGCTCCCCTGGCCCATGCCCAGCCTGCCCTCTTATAGGGTACACAACAACCTGCCCAGGGTGGCACAACCCATAGTGGGCTGGGCCCTCCCAAATTGCTCAACAATCAAGACAATACTCCACAGATGTGGCCACAGGCCAGTCCAATGGAGCCAATTCCCCAATTGAGGCTCCCTCAACCCAGGTGTGTCAAGTTGACACTAAAGCTATCCAGCACACTATCCATTCACGAACATTTCGGTTTTTACTTCTTTATAGTATGCATAGTGCTGTTATAAACAATTGTACAAATATCTGTTACCAATGTAAAGAGGCACATGGTTAACATATAGTTAATGTAGATAATAGTGGCATCTCTGGATTGCAGGACAACTGTAGGTCTAAGGTTTTTGAGCTATGTCTAACTCTCAGACTGTTCATTCTAAAGTGGCTGCTTCATTGTTCAAGCCTACAACCAGAGAGAGAAGGCTCTAGCTTCCACAAACCTTTGCTGACAATGTGTTCATACTATAAACAAATGTATTACTTTTCTTGTTATTATGACCAAATACCTGAACAAAGCAACTTAAGGAAGAAAGATTTATTGGGGTTTAGCTTCAGGAGATAACAGTCCATCATGGTGGGGAAGGCAGTTGGGCAGAGCCAGCTCCTGACTGGTGGCAAGAGCAGCTTCTTAGCCGGTGAATCAGAAAGCAGAGAAAGGGGAGGCCTGTGCCCAGCCAGCTTTCTCTTTTCCCCCATTCTTATTTGGTGCAGTCCACATTCAGGGAGGGGCTCCCTCCTCAGCTAATCCTCTCTGGAAAAAACCTCTCACAAACACACCCAAAAGCATGCCTCCCTAACGATCTAGGTGTTTCTTATCCTAATAAAGTTAACAATTAAAATTGTCCCTCACAATAGACATCCTAGTGAGTGTGAGATGACTTATTGTGGTTTTGATTCACATTTCCCTAATGAATTATGATGCTCAGCATCGTGAGCCCCTTGGCCATTTGCACATCATTTCTGCATTATTTCCAAGTTTTTTTTTTCTGGAAAACATATTTTTGTCATCAGTTGCGCACTGGAATCCCAGCATCTGATATTGAAGAGAACATCTACACTCAGGAGACCGTCCCACTTATCCTTGCAATTGTGTGTATGTAGTTTGGCTCTTGGATGTCATAAACGCTGAACACTTCAAACAAAGAGGTGAGCACCTGTAGTAGCTTGGTAGTTTATAGGACTCAGGGTGTTTGAAGGTAGACATATGGTCTATGAAGGACCTATCTTCTAACTAGAACATTTACAGAATCTGGTTGGATATAAAGACATGCAACAAGTTCACTTTATGTTTTATAGGGAAAATTATAGGGATGAAATGGTTTAGAACACAGTGTCAATTATTACACTGTCTGGGCTAACAAAGATGAATATGACAGTTTTCTCCATGATGAATTTAGTATGTCTGAACAAGCCCACTGAATTATGAAGTGAAAGGATAGTCTACTAGAAAACATTTGTGTATGAATATGTCACAATCAAATTCTCAAGACTGGAGAGACGGCTCAGTGGTTAAAAGCATTGGCTTCTCTTACAGAGGACCTGAGTTTACTTGCCAGAACTCACATGGCAGCTAAGAACCATCTGCAACTTCAGTTCTAGGAGATCTTTGATGCCCTCCATTGACCTCCACGGGAATTGCACAATATGGGAGCACTTATGTATATGCAGGCAATATAGTCACACACATAAAAATAATAAAATAAAAAACTCAAATTCTCAAGATGCATAAAATCTTTTTAGAAGTACCACTCTCAAAGAAAATAAAATATTCACCCAAAGGTTACATAACAAGAAACACAGTACCAGCCAGGAGAAACCTCCAATCCAGTTGTTGTCAGGGTGGTCCGAGAGACTCCCAAATAACACAGGGTATTGCCAGAGCCCTTGATTACCTCTCATAACTTGAAGGTATGCCCTATTGCTGAATACAGGACACATTTTGAACACAGGACTTGGAACTGATCTGGAAGCCTTCTCCTTGAAGTGCAACGCTCATGGTTCTAAAGGCTTCTATGCAAACTGCTAAGGGAGAAAAATTAACCAATGGTTCAACCCAGATCCAAAGTCTAATAACCATATTAACCGGCACAGCAAAATACCTCTACTGGTGCAGTATTGCCACTTTTATCTAAGTGGTAATCAATAGCTATTTAATTGTACTTAAAGCTCACTCAATGGGCTGGAGAGATGGACTAGCGTTTAAGAGTGCCGACCACTCTTATAGAGGCCCCGGGTTCGATCCCCAGCACACACACACATGGCGGCCGAAAACCATCTGAAACTCCAATTCCAGGAGAACTCCAGTTCCAGGGGAATCCGACACCCTCTTCTGACCTCCGCGGCATTGCACGACACGGGTGCACAGACCTGCATGCAGACTGTACATTCGTACACATAAAAAAAAAAAAAAAAGCTCACTCAATGGGAGGGAACTCATGGGAGGCACTGCAAATATAGCCAAATACACACGGCTGAAGAAGTTATAGATCCTAGAGAAAATCCTACCTCTGTCATATCTCTAGACAAGTAAATTTTCTTACTGGATGCTAAATATGGATCCTTATATTTACAGACAAGTACATAATACACCACTCATCAAAGAAATTTCCTTTTGTAACAGATGGATGTTATTAGAGTTCCATGACTGGTCACACACAGAGAATATGTCTAGAGATGACCAGCCCTAAATGATACATCGACAGTGGAACAACTATACATCAGGCTTATGAACATAGTGGAACAGGGGGCAGAGATAATACTAATATATCCCTCAACTCTCAGCAGCTAGGTTTCCTCATACAACAGAGTGTGATGCACACAGGACAAAACTGGCTACATTTTAGAGAATAAGGGACTGTGGAGTGTGTGTCACTGGGTACGACTCCTATATTAAACCTCACCCTCACATGGTCCAGGGACCATTTCAAAAGAGGGGGTATAAAGATTGTAAGAGCCAGGGTTGGTGCATGAACATAAGAAACAGGCTTTTGGCCCTCTGGGAACTTGCTCATATGAACTTGCAACAATGGTGACAGCATGCACAAGACCCATGCTGACTGAGTCTGACAACAGCCCAGTGTAGAACAGGGGAAATGGGCAGCAGGCTCCAAACCTTGCCAAAGAATATTGACAACTAATTGTTGTTGAGTGAAGGAGAGCAGATCTTTAGCCTAGTGAGTCTAGCTAGGCTGACCAGACTGCAGTGGATGGACTTGCAGTGAGGGACATCTGGGTACAAATGCTTGGCCAGATTGACTAGATAGGACTTAGTATATATGACAGAATGCGTGAAATATGATGTGTGTGTGGACTATGGGTTAGTTAGATTAAGATCTATTATATGAAATGTGTAAAATCTCAATAAAATAAAAAGAAAATAGCATATTCATAAAAATTTACAAAGCAGCATTAGTAATACTCATATATCAATTAAGTAAAAATTAAAGAATAAAAGTACAATATAGTCCAGGCCTGGGAATTCTGGCTCTGTGAGTGTAAATCTTACTTTCCTTTATGTCTTGAAAAGCATTTCTTAGTGTTTGCAACCTAGTTAAACTTTTTATCAGTAATGAATTATCTCTTAGCAACTTATTTCACTAGAATTTCTATGATTGTTCCACTGATTTTTTTAAAAACTTTCCCTAAGTTAAATTCTATTGTTTATTGTTGCTGTGCTCAGGAAGAAGGCCTTGAGATTCTTCATATCTAATGAACCCTGTCCCTTACAGCTCACTAATACTGACCCCTCATAAGCCTGGCTACTCTCCTCCTCATCTAACTCCATTGAAGGCTCTCAAGTGAAAATATCAATGTATCCCAGAAATGTTTTTTTTTTCTCATCTCCGAACTAACAGTGCCCAGAGGGTCCAGAACATGTCAAAGGATCTACAAACGTTTGATGTTGCAGTTTTGATATAGTTTGAGAGTTTCTCTTAAAGATTCATTTGATGAGTAGAAATTGAATCCTTTAAGACATAGAGTGGCCTTCAAGGGACCTAAAGGATAACTTTGTTCCTTGCCCTCAGAGGTCAAATGAGTCTTAGGGGATTATACATGGGGGCATCTCTTGAAATGTCCTACAGTCTTCCTGTTCAGGGAGGTCTTGGAGAGCCACTGATGGGACTTCAGCCAGTGTCCAGTCTACAGAGAAGGAAGTCTGCTCATGCTTCAGAAAAGGAAGCCTGGTCTAGCAGGACCTGCTTTTGTCCTCGAGTGGATGGAACTGGTGAATGAAAAGCTGAAAGGAGCAAGGGGTGCCCACGCTTCTACCCCCACAAAAAAACCCCTGAGAGACCCCTGAGGACCAGATCCTCAACTGACCTTGAGTAAACAAAAACCTTGGTTAATCTGGGCTAACTGTGTGGCCTTAAGCATCCAAAAGGAACGTACAACCAGATACAAATAATCAGTAAGATCAGAGAAACTGTACTGCAGACATAGAACTTGAGATCTTAGTAAAAAAGACAAAAAGAATAAAGAGAGAGTACTGTTGTTTGGCCTATCTCCAATTCTTAACTGGCAAGTGCATTTACTCTGTGGCTGCCACCGCTTTTGACACTCCTCAAAGACATGAGACACAGCTTTTTAACCTCCTAATATGGACTAAGGACTCATGTTTCTCCAAGAATCCTCCAAACCTTCAATGCCAGATGGGGACTACTGAGATACCCAGCTTGTAGATTAAACAGCTAAGGGAATATCAGCCTCATCAGAGTGTAGACTGCCATTGTTGGACTACCTGGGCTATATCATGGAGGCCAGTACAGGGGGATCAAGACAGGATGCGTGCTTACTGGACTTCATTTTGGGGGACCATGGGAGGGAAAGACCCCAATGTGGAGCAAAAGTGCAGGATTCATGGTTGTTTGGGGTTGTCAAGGAGGAACCTTGAAGCACTTCCTTAAGCAAAACATGACAGCTTTAAAAAAATTTTTTTATTTAGTTTTTATGGTATGAATGTACTGTCTGCTTGTAGGTTTGTGCACCCATGTCATGCAATGCCGCGGAGGTCAGAAGAGGGTGTTGGATTCCCCTGGAACTGGAGTTAAAGATGGTTCTCAGCCACCATGTGGGTGCTGGGGATTGAACCCGGGTCCTCTGCAAGAGCAGTCGCCGCTCTTAACCGCTAGGCCATCTCTCCAGCCCAGTGACAGCTTTTAAGGAAGAAAAAAAATCCTCCAATTCAAGTGATATGTGTATGTATGTATATATTTATGTATATATATGTATATATACCTATATAAAATGTAGCAATACAAGTTGGAGAGAACAACAACAAAAGAACTGGAAAAAAAAAACTCTGGAGAGACTCCGAGAGAGATGCAGGACATGTATGGCAGAGTACATGGACTTGGGTGGGATGGGGGGGCATGGAATGGGAAGGGACTCTAGATATGATTGAGAAATGATGTGTGACCTATGGAAAAGTTTAATAATGGTAATAAGAAAAAAATGGGAAAAAAAGAGATAGGGCCTTGTAGGAGGTCATTGGGGGAGGACGGGTGGCACGGACCTTGGTGGAGATTAACAGATTTCCCAGGGTACCCCGGTTATTTTCTTTTCTTTTTGTGGTTCTTAGCCCCCAGCCTTTAATGGCTGTGCTATCCCTCCAGCCCCGTAGTTATTTTCTTTAAGGTCAAAAATATTAAAGGTGTGAGCCTGTGCTGTGATTCTCAGTTGCTTCTTTCTCATTATGCAATATCTTCCTCTAGCAGACACTATCCCCATGATGCTATGTGTTATGTTGTGATGTGGCCAGGAGGTTATCACCACAGACCAGACCAATGGGGAGATTTCTTACAGAAGGTTCAGCATCAGGTGTTTTATTATAGTAGGAGAAAAATAGACCAAGACATTGCAGGGGTACATAAAATATTTGTTAGGGCAACATTTACCTCCTGTCTTGCCACAGCTGTTCATCGTAGCATTATTCATCCATGTCCATTCAAAACTTGCTTGTCTTTCAATATTTAACCTGTCTGTGTAGCTTCATCTGAACTATACTCTCTCATTGATTGACAACTAAGGCTAAGTAAAGAAAATAGGTGGGACAGTAGATGAAATGTGGGTCCTTCCCCACCCAAGATTCCAGTCTAAAGTCTGGCAATGACAGTAAACACATACATTACCATTACCATAGATGCTTAGGAAACCCAACTTTAGCCTGGACCTAAATGAAATCACCACACAGCAATTCCATACAGCATTCTATTCTACTTCTCTTAAATGTGGTGTTTATTATTTATCATTTATCATTCTATATGGTTATTTGGTTTTGAAAGCTGTATTTATCTTCTCAATCATATTCTACTTCTCTTAAATGTGGTGTTTATTATTTATCATTTATCATTCTATATGGTTATTTGGTTTTGAAAGCTGTGTTTATCTTCTCAATCAAAGACTGTTTTTGAGAGAATTGACCTAGATGTCCATCAACAATTGAACAGAAAATGTGATACATGTAGAAAATATAATTTCATTAAGCCATAAAGAAAGTGATATTATAAAATTTACAGGAAAGTGGGTGGAATTAGTAAACATATTGAGGTAATCCAAGCTCAAAAGGACATAATATATTCTTTTTTACATGCAGATCTTAGCCTTTAACTGTTAAGTATATGTATCCAGTGGAACTATGGGTAAGGGCCAGAAAGCCAGAAAGGGAACCATGTGACTTAAAAAAGGAAGTTTTAAGGGAGGATGGTGAGGAAATAATAGAATAAAGTAAAAGTTGGAATCCTGGGGGAGAACAGCAGGAGAAGAGGGGACGGGATGCTGAAGGGGGACTGTTGGAGGTGGAAGGGAATTAAAACAAAGTGTATATGAAAATCCCATATCCTGCATGCTTCTTTGTAAGCTGTTTAAACACACACACACACACACACACACACACACACACGCACACACGGGGGGGGAGGGAGGGAGAGAGAGAGAGAGAGAGAGAGAGAGAGAGAGAGAGAGAATCATCATGTCCTTGTGCAAAAGTATTGAGAAACACATTCAGTTAAGTCTTAAATGGCCAATTCTTGAAGTTTTGTAGGAATGAAAATTTGTCTTGTTTACTGATACATGTAGTTGGATATTTCATAACCAGCTAACCTCTATTGATAAAGTTTACATTGAAATTCTATTGGCCAATCTATTTCTTTACCCAAGAGTGATCTCATTAGGAGCAAAATCTTGTCAAAGTCATGCTTGATAATTGCAGCCATTGTTTTCCATTAATTAGGTATTAGAGGTTAGCTATAATTTTTGTTTGATAGAATGATGAACGGCATCTTCCAGCATGCAGAGGAACAATGAGAGGCTCATTTGATGCCTCTAATTTCAGTGAGATTGGAAGGAGAGCTTCTGTGTGGTTGTATTCATTTCAAATTATTTAATATATAATTACATCCAGAAACATTTCTAGGTAGATGCTGCCACTCAGACTTATTTCTCTGAGTATTTCTCCAACCCCTAATATATTTAATAACACCAATTTTCACCATCCAATTCTCCTAATCTTAGATCTCATTTATGGATTAAGCACAGTTCTTTGTGAAGACAGAAGAATGAGGAGGCGGAGATAATTTAACCCAGTAATTTCTGTTTTTTATGATTAATAGGACTAGATTCTAAAGTTCTATTTAGCAGAAAAAAAATTAAGAGGGAAGACCCGAGGCAACAGCACGGACTCCATATGTGTTAAAAGAAGTTCTGGAGATCCAAATTATTCCTGAGAGATATTTTAAAATCTCAAAATGTTAGTCAGAGCTGACAATCAGTCGCATGTGGTCCAGGATACCCAATATGTCAGGCTCACACCCCATCATTGCTCACTGAATTTTGGGATATTTTCTCCTTGAGAGAAACTTATATGTCATTCTATGGTAGTGTTTGCCAAGGCCCTTTGTGGGTGTTCTATGTAGGTCAGTATGCAAAATATTTCAGACAAGTGAATCTTTTGTGGCAATCATTTCGATGAACATTGATCTGGTTTTTGAAGGTGCCAGGTCAAATAAAGAACAACTTAAAACTGTTGATCTAAAGAAACTGGCCATAGGCAACTGATCTTTTCAAGTCAAATGTCTTTCTTCAGAGCTAGACAATGCTCTATATAGCACACATTCCTATTCATATAGGTTTAATTACTAGTATCATAAGCAATAAAAGAAGAAAGGAATAATAGAAAAAGAACCAACAATGAGCAAAGCAATCACAAGTAACAACTTCTATCTCACACTTGTAGAAGAGTCTAGCCCATATTTCAACTGTACTCAAAATCTGTAGATTGGAATGTGTATACCAGCTGGATGAGTCCTGGGTGGTAGATATATGTGGATATGCTGA
The DNA here is from genome assembly GCA_009823505.1 of Rhizomys pruinosus. Classification (NCBI taxonomy): domain Eukaryota; kingdom Metazoa; phylum Chordata; class Mammalia; order Rodentia; family Spalacidae; genus Rhizomys; species Rhizomys pruinosus. The sequence goes on from VZQC01002342.1 coordinate 2,009,675, forward strand.
TTCCTACCCTGGAACCCTCTAACGAAGCATATAGTTCTTAGCATTTTTAAATAATGTTGGTTTTATAGACAATCCAACATGAAAGAAATCAATTTAATTGGCTCATTCTTGACATCACTGTTCCAAAGAGACCATCCAGAGTTGTCTGTGGTGTCATTGTGTTGAATGAGTATGAAATATAAGTTTGTTTTGCTATATGGAATTGATTCTTTAGTTTTAGGATGGAACAGCCTTATTTCATACAGAAACAAAGCAGCGTCTCTCCCAGGACTGGGAAACACTCTGCTTGATAGCAGGGGGCCATTGCTGCTTCCTCAGTGTAAAGGAATAGGCAGGATCTCTGGAGCTGTAGGATAAGTTTTCAGAGGGGCATTCTCTGTCTTTCTTTCTCCCTTTGTTTCATTAGTCACCAGCTGTGAAGAATCCACAGCCTGGGAAATCTAAAGATGCAAAGGAGGGATAAATGGCTAGAGACTCCCATAGCCCTTCTCAGAGCAAAGAAGCAGCGCCCAAGAAGAAGAAGCCATGGCAGCCACACTGAGCTCCACCACTAAAAATTCTACTGGATTTGGCTTAGCTTTTCTTTATGCCATAGGGAGAGGTGTCAGTCACAACCAACAGGGCTCATCACTTTTGCACTGTATCCTAAAGAGCCATTATAACAAAAATGCAGCCACATTTAACTTTTCTTTTTATTAGATAATAAATCAAGATAAATACATTCTCTTTGTTGCAAGCTGGTGTCCCTGGAATTCTTCCATCAGCTTAAGAAATAATACTTGTTTCTCCTATAAGAATCATCACTAGGGGGCTGGAGAGATGGCTCAGCAGTTAAGATCACTGGTTGCTCTTGCAGAGGACCTGGGTACAGCACCCACATGGTGACTAACAAACTTCCTTAACTCCACAGGCATTGCACAACATGGGTGCATTTACACACATGCAGGAAATATTCTCATACACATAAAATAAAATAAAAAAATTAAAAAGAAATATCAAAAAAAGAATTGTCACCAGCATGTACTATCTGCTCATTATACGTCAGGCATGTGCTATCTGATTGTAAACTAGTGATAAAAGCAGGAGGAAAGCACTATCTTTTCTATCACCATGCAAGAGCAGAGTCATAGGTAAATTGTATAATTCATCCACAGTCATGGAACCTAAGAGCAGAGGCAGGATCTGAATACTTTGGGCTTAGAGCCTCGCAGCTGATACCCACACTCTGTCTCTTGTGTCTGTTACAACACTCTGTGGCTCTGTGGCTTTCTCTGCTTTCCTATTTCTCAGGAGTTGGGTTTTTTTTTTTTATATGTGAGACTGCTGGTGTAAGGAATTATACTTTGTAGAACATACAAACTGTAAACCCATGTTCTTTGTTCATCCACTTAAAATAGGACAAAGTCATCCTCATAGTTAGTGAGAATCTGACAGATACTTTAGTCCCTCTTAATCCATCTTTTCCCCAGCTACTGCGTGGAGACATCATGTGCCAAGATTCACAGCACGTTACAGAGTGTGAATTCTTGCAGACAGCTTTAAGGGACAGAAAGTCTTCCTGTAAACTTTCCTGCTCCTACTTGATTTTTTTTTTTCATTTTTTCTTTATAGTGTGTGTGTGTGTGTGTGTGTGTGTGTGTGTGTGTGTATGTGTGTGTTGGCGTGCATGTGGAGATCAGAGGCCACTTTGCAGGAGGTGGTTCTCTCCTTCTACCATGTGGGTCCCAAGGAGCAAATTCAGGTTATCAGGCTGGGCAGAAGGTGTGTTTACCCACAGAGCCATCTAATTCTTCTTGTTCCCACTTTTGTCATTTGGAACAAAGAAGATTCCTCCTTCTCTTGGGTCTGTAGGACAGTCTGTTTGAAGAACAGGCAACCAATTTGCTTCTCTGAGGAAATATGGTAATTCTCTATTGTGTCTCTGGGCTCCTTGGTCTGTTTCCTCGTCCTCCTCCACTGTACACATTCTGAGTCGTCAATGTGCCTTGGTAAAGGTACATGGCAGAACTGGTAAAGGGCCTTCAAATGGCTCTTGCCTTAAGCTTCAGGCCCTGTAGAAAAGCTCACAGGCCCAGAATATATAACTAGAGAGTGAGTTCTGATCCCAGGCCCAGGTCTCCCTCTAGAGGACATCATCATTTTTGCTTCCTTATTTAACTAAGGCCAAGGAGCTTCAGGACACAAAAATACAATCTCCATGATCCAGGTTCCCCCTTCAGTTCTTACTGGAAGAAGTGACACAGAGAAATCCTGGGCCTATGCTAGTTCACCCAAGGTTGGACTTTGACATTCTTGCGAGCATGTAATAAGTTTGCTTTAGGTTCACAGCTCAGTACTGAGTGGAGCATTGCAGTTTCAGGGTTACAGGCTAATGAGTCTCAGCAAACATTAAGCAGAATTTTTTGTTTGTTTGTTAAAGCAGCATGGATTTATAAAAGAACTTCCAGAAGTCTTTTTCTAAGTCACTCACTCAGAGCTTAAGAGTTTTCAAAATACTTTTCCCTCTGAAAGAGAGCAACACCAAATCAACTTTAATTTATTATTTTTTAAAAAGAAAAATCCCATTAGAACACGTAGGACTATGTCAAATGACAATCTTGACATATGGGCTGAGTTCTAAGGCATCAGAAATTTGGCTTTGTGTGTGTGTGTGTGTGTGTGTGTGTGTGTATGTGTGTTTGCCCTCACCTATAAGACTTAATTCTATTTAAATGCCTGTGATAACATAGAATTCCTGATAATACTTAGCTTATTAGCTGATTAAAAGGTTTTCCTCCAGAAGGGCATTTGTTTTAAGCTATAAGATAAAACCAAACAAACAATCCTGGTGGAGTAGGATGATCAAATCTGGAGTAGTCCTGGAATTCATCTCCACACATAGATCCTCAGCTATTGTGTCTACCTATAGATCTACTTATACCTCTCCCTTTTCAGGGTGTGATTCTACTTGGCCAAAGGCAGGATGTACCAAGACTGTAGGTGAGGTGGTATAATGGAGTTCCAAATACATTTCATGTGTTTACTCAGTCTTCCAAATAACGTAATGACCCCTGAGGCAAGTCATCTGGTTGTTGTACTTGAGGGAACCCATGGTTGTTAGATTTGCCATGACACACAGCTAGTAAATACTAGGTAAATGAAAGTGTTTCTAGTTGAGAATGATGACATTTTGGCTGACTTAGGCCCAAGCCCATCTAAGCATTACATCCACAGGGATGTTTTGTTTCATGCAAATGAAATTTCAAAGAACTACTAGAAAGAATTTAGAGAAAGAATTCTTGGACACCAATGCTGAGCAGCTCTTCTCCTTGGGTAGCAAACGAGCTGAGCTGCAGGTACTGTTCTTGGTCTCTAGGGTTAAACTTCACCTCATTCCATCTGCCTCAGTCATGCTAAAAAGTGACAAGATCCCCACATCCCTTCCTCCTTAAATTCCAGGATGTGTTCATTTCCCACCTTTGTGTCTACAAGACTAGCAAATTGAATCTCCTGAAAGATTACCCTCCCTTAGAGTTAACGCATCCAAAGGATGAAATTATCTTTACATATACCACAGGGCAGTAGGCTACTCCAATTTTCTCTAAGGCAGTGAGATTTTATTCTCCCTAAATACCCATTTGGTTGAGAGTCAAATAGAACATTTTCTTTCTTAGAAAAAAAATCTTCCAATGGGTTATCTGAGTTCTTTGGCTTGGGGTTCTTCTAATAAAAATAAAGTTCCATTGTTTGTCTGTCCCTCTGACCTGGACCCAGAGAAGGAACCCAGTGGGGACAAAGTCTTTTTGGACAAGAACTTGTAGAAAATGGAGAAACCATATAACAACATGTAGCACCCCACACTGTGGTTTTGTTTGGTTGTTAATAATTAACACTGGAACTCTGACACTAGGAGAAGGCAAGAATTGTGTCTGAGATGCCCACTGCTGACAGCTCAGCATGTCAAAGAACTGGAGTAATCCAGTTCTCTGCCTGAGACCAACCAGCTGGTGTTTGTGGTGAGGGATGGTGGCAGGAGGGGCATTGTTACTATATTTTGCTGTCCACGTATGTTCAGAATACCCGGAACAGGATGAGTGTTCCCAATGCCACTGCTCTCAGACCCATCAAATATCTTTGTCAATAGGTACCTTAGTCAAATATGTATCCCTGGGACACCATGCTGTCTTGGACAGTAGCAGACTGTACTTGAACAAGAGCTGGTATCATCCAGGGGTACAGTTAGTGTGAAATGGAACCTGGATTTCCAAGGCTTAGTGAGAAAGAGAAACATTTCATTAATAACTATACAATTACATGTCAAATTGATATTTGAATGAATAACATATTAGTAAGGGCTGAAGAGATGATGGCTCAGTCACTAAAGTGCCCGCTGTACAAACATGAGGACTGTAGGTCAGATTCACAGTCCCCACATAAAACGTCATTCTGGCGGCGTGGCATGTACCAGGTGCCAAGGAACCGGAGAAAGGAGAGCCCTAGGGCTTTTTGACCTGCTAGTCTTGCCGAATTGGGGAATTCCAGGTTCAGTGAGAGACCTCATCTAAAAAACTAATGCTGAAAATGATTGAGAAATACACCCAAGATCACCCTCTGGTCTCCACATGTCCACATCACACACATTTATTAAAATTAATCACACTTTTCTGCATCAATTTTTAATAAAAAATTCAAAGCTATATTTGAGCTTATAATTCTATTGGGTGGTGTTGGTATGAAAAGGACCAATAGCTTGTCCTGTGAGTTAGCAACAGGGTGCTATTGACACTAAGCCACCTAGATTAGAACTTAAGATCCAGAGTCATCCTGAAGGGTGTAACTTGGGATCTCAGAGAAGGCATCAATGTCTTGCCAAAGCCTCCGGTTTATGTGGGGGAAGCAAGTTTCTTCTAACATTCTGGGACGTGCTGGTATTACTCAGGCCTCCTATGTGTTGATGAACCTGGTCTCTAAGCCAAAGACAGCAAGGGAAGGAGGAGGATGTCTGTGGATAAAGCTCTCACCGCTGAGCATGGAGGTAGGGCAAGCCTATGGTAGGGCATTCCTGCATTCTGCTCCACCATCAATCAGAGAAGTTTTGGCATCAGATTATAGAATAGTCTTGCCAATATATTCAAGTTATAGAATATAGATATCCACATCCTCTGAGGAACAGCTCCCTCTGGGAAGCTGAATATTAATTACCTCTCTGCCTTTGCTTAGAATAAGTAGTTTTGCTTGTTTGTCCCTAGTCTGGATTTCTCTTGCCCACTTTCAAGAATTGGATCCTTGCCTGTGCTGGGGTTGGTGCCAGTCTGAAACAGGAAACCCGTGCAGGTGTTTGAGGGTAATCAGGTGTAGCTGGTGTTCAGCAGGAATCACTCAGCCCCTTGAGAACCTTGGGAAAGCCAGCTTGCTTATCTCTGAAATGGGCGTAAGAGTAATCGCCTCAGGGATTGCTCTGAGTAGTGCTGTAGGCACCCTGACACCATCTGAAGTGCACGCAGCACTGGGAATGCAGACGTCCTTGCTCTTCATTAGCTCGATCGCTATGACCAAATCTCTTAACCCTTCAGCCTCAGTTTCCTCATTTACAAAACTGGACTAGATTTCCAAGATTCCTTCAGCTAGAAAAGTCCATAATTTCTATGACTCCAAGCCCTTCGGATAACAGAGAAAAAAATGAATTGAATGTAGAAAAGTTTAGCTACTTGTTCAAAGTTACACTGCTCTGGGGAAACAGAATCAGCAGTTTCTTGCTTCCCAGACCAGCATTTTCTTTTTTTTAATTTTTTTTTAATTTTCATATGTGTATGAATGTACTGTCATGCAATGTCATGGAGGTCAGAAGAGGGTGTCGGATTCCCCTGGAACTGGAGTTATAGACGGCTCTCAGCTGCCATGTGGGTGCTGGGGATCGAACCCGGGTCCTCTGCAAGAGCAGTCGGCACCCCCATCCGCTAGGCCATCTCTCCAGGCCCCCAGACCAGCATTTTCATCTAGAATCAGACGTCTCCCTACTCACCAGTGAAAGGAGACATGAGAATTCCAGAGTAAGAGAAAAAAGATCTCCATACCTTGGCCTTCAAGGTTAGGGAGCCCAGGCTTCTGAGAGGAGTCACTCAGCAGCAAATCAGCTCTGTCAGAGCCTCTCTGTGGACAGTAACTCTTATGGGATTTCCCAGAAGGCAGCTCAACTTGACTTTGGCCTATTGTGTCAGCGTCCCCCGTTCCTAGAAAGATCCCGTTCCCTTCTTCTCTTGCCACTGCCGTCCTCTGGAGCAGCCACAAGAAGTTGCTAGGGGCTGTGCCAGAACCTTCTCCAGGCCTAGCCCTTGCTACCTTCAGCAGCTTGCTCTCTGATATTTCCCCTTATTCCTAGAATTCATTTGAGCCCACCTGGTTTGTTTAACCATCTGCACAAAAAATCAACACACTGTATTTATTTTTTTCCGATGCTGATTCTGATGTGATCTGGAGTGAGCAAATACTTTCATTCACGTCAGTTGCTCCTCCAGGTAGCTAGGGTCATCTGATCCGGGACACACTCTAGTGAGCTTTTAAGAGTTGGTGTGGTAGCCCTAGCCTGGCTTGTATGGGTGAGCCTCAGATGCTGGGCGCCTCAAGAGCATGGTGCCTTCATTTATTCCCCTCTAAAGAAATGTCAGTTGCTTTCCTCTTTCTGGGGCTAATTCTATGCAGAATATAGTCTTGGAGGACGGGGGGGGGGGAAGGAATATTGTACCTACCCTTTCTCCTGCTTTAATTTTTATGTTGAAGTATCATTTAAAATATTATCTTGGTATGGCATAGGGTCTGGTAGAGCTCAGCACAACCACAAGCTAGGAACAGATGAAAACCTGGTGTATATCAACATATTCTGCTATCCTGGGAGCCGTTTAGTGAAATCTGGTACAATCTAACACTCACCAAGATAAGACCTAAATGTCAGGAAGTGTTTCAAATGATTTATAAGAATTAACTTATCTAACCTTGAAAACTATATTAGCTGGATTTGGGCTAAATTGTGTACCCTGGTGCACAATAACTTCATATGTTGAAGTTGCAATACTCAATATCTCAGAATTGAACCTTATTTTGAAATGAGGTCATTACTGATAGAATTAGTTAGGAAGAGTCCATTGGGGTGAGCCCTAATTCAACATGATTTATTAAAAGACGAAGTTGGGTGTATACACAGACAACACAGACACAGACACAAACACAGATAAAAAGTCAGACAGATACACACATACACCGTGCCACGGAACATGTAAAAAGAGGCAAAGGTGACCTATCTACAAACCAAGAAATGTCACAAGTTACTACCAGAAGGCAAGGACAAAGACGGGGAACAGGCTCTTTCTTAAGACCCCCAGAGGAGGAGCAGCGTTGCTCCTACCTGACTTCTACTTTCTTCCTCTAGAACTGCGACAGTGCATTTCTGCCACTTGAACCCTTCAGTTTGCCGTACTTTGCTATGGCAACTACAGCAAACTAGTAGAAAGCACCCTATTTTACACGTGGAAAACAAATTCCAAAGAGATGGAGTACTCCCCCTGCTATAACCTAACAAGTGGTGAGGAGTTTCTCTAGAATATTCTTTCTTAAGAAGAGTATTTAAAAGTACCTGTGTTTTGGCCTAGGCAATAAAATGCTTCTACATCATGATGAAGCTTAATTGAGGACAGTGAGTCAGTAAAGAGGTGAATTCACAAATACCTTTTAGTCAATGATATTTCTCTGGTGAGCTGATCATATTAGTCTAACTGTCCTGTTAGAACAACTGTCATGACAATTTTGTGTCTACTCATAATCAGAGGAAACTCTCCTCACAGAAGCAGTGAAGAAATGCCAGGTACTGGGTCCCCGAGCTCACTGATAGACAAATGCTATTAGAACTGGCTCTTATCAAGAAGAAATATTACCTGATAGTGATTTCTCTTGAATATGGGTGTAGAACAAAGCCACTATTGTTACTGATACTACAGAAACGACAGGCTTAATGAATGAGCTGTTTCCAGAAAGCCTTCTTTCCCCTTGCCCCTTCTCCCTCGGCAAGCCTGAGTGGCCAGGTGTGGAGGGAACAACACATTGAGAAGCACGGATTCCAGTCACTGTTTTAACAGTCCCCCTCGTGCTCTTCATGTGTTTTCTCGTGTTCCTCCTAAACGATTCGCATTTCAGGCAGACCTTTCTGCAAATGTGAATCTGCTTACATGTCTCCGCGGTCTCCCTTAGCCTTTTTGCCTGGCCTAAGTCCATCCGGAAGGCTGGCTCTGTCTTTCTGTCTCATATCTCACACCCTTCTTTCTCCCTAGGCCAAATATTTCAAGTGCAGTTATCTGAACAGCAGCTTTCCAGTTCCTGCCGTGCTTCGGCAGGGCGTCCGTCCTGGCAGCGGACTCCTTTCGCCAGGAGCCTGCTACCCAGACCCTTCCTCCTATCAACTCCATCTTTTAGTTTGGTTCTAAGGAACTTTACCCAGTTGGTCACAGTTTGATCCCAGGACCCTTTGCGAAGGCCTTGGCCCTACTGACCCCAGGATCATAAACCTCATCACATTTTTGGCACCATCATTGGACCTTGGGCCCATCTTACTCACCAGCTTTCTGAGGACAAGGACTGTTTTATTCACATCTGCATTTCTGGCCCCTACCGTATTATATAATTGTTGCTTGATTAACCTCCATGGAGAGAACATGTGAGTGATCAAATGACCAGTAGTTTAACTTCACAAACAACAAGGGCATTGCCCGACTCTCTGTGAGTGCCTGTCCTTAATGCCTTTAGAAATGCAGAGCTCCTGTGCACTAATGTCCATTTCATGCCTTCCTCTGCTGTTTTCTCCCTTCCTTGCCCCTCCCCATTCCAGGGCGACCTTGAGCCCCACACTGAAGTTGCACTTTCATTCTAGATAAATAAATATGTAACTGTTCTCCTATCTAGGGCTGAGTAAAACCGAGTGGGGTGGAAAGTCGGGCATAAAATAAGATCAAAGGAGCTAATCTAGAAAGGGTTCTGAAAAGTGGGAGAGAAGTGTGGGTGGGAGGAGCAGGCAGAGGAATTGTGTGGAGAACGAGCAACGATCCTGGGATAGAGAAACGTGGCCCAGAGCTTTGCCTTCATTCTCCTCTAGTACCAAATGCAGACTTGGCCCTAGATTTTCATGACCAGTCCCTTCAAGACATATGAGCAAATGAGCAAGAAAACAAGATAAAATTTTGTTTGTAAATTAAATAGTAGCTGCACCATGAGAGCAGATTCTCGTGAGATACAAATGTACTTTTCTCATAGAAAGATTTAGAGTGAATTATCTCCCACCCATGCTCAGTGGGCCACACACAAAAACAAGACAGGAAAATAGGAGGGAAAAGTTGTTGAGAAGAAGGGTTCTAGGGAAGGGGAAGAAATGACAGAGGGGCCGGGCGTGGTGGCGCACGCCTTTAATCCTAGCACTTGGGAGGCAGAGGCAAGAGGATCTTTGTGAGTTCAAGGCCAGCCTGGTCTACAGAGTGAGTTCCAGGACAGCTGGGGCTACAGGGAGACCCTGTCTCGAAAAGACAAAAAAAAAAAAAAAAAAAAAAAAAAAAAGAAATGACAGAGGGGAAAGGGACAGAGAGTGAAAAGTGCTTAAATTCGTTATATAAATATATGACAGGGTCAAACGATGGAAAATAAAGTTTTTGGAATAGGCCCTCCCTCCTCATAGTGCTAGGAATTAGACTCACTACTTTGCACACACTAGGTAAATGCTCTAGCACGGATCTGTATCCCTAACCTCTACCAGGACATCTGGGAAACCCATATGTGCAAGAGATGCCCCAGACACCAGCCAGGCACAGCAGAAGCAGCTAGATGCTGATGTCTTAGAGAGACCAGCTATCCCCTAGGCTAATGCTGTGTTGAGATCTGAGCCTGAGAGCCTGAGAGTCTGCTTATATTTCTGCTTACCTGGAAGTTGTTCCACCTGCTTCTCTTGCCACATGGTTTGGAGATCTCTAGATCAGCAGGTAGGCCAGACCCAATCAGTGTAAACCCTCCTTCCTAGGTCATGTCCTTGCCTCAGAGATTTCCATTCAGGAAGCTTTGAGTACGGAAGAGAGCTAATTACTCTTTGCTCTGCTCAGTGCCCCGTGTCTAGCACCCATGCCTTATTAACTATCTACAGTGATACTCAAGCTCTCTTAGTATTATTAACATAAATGGGGTCAAGGAGCAAGACATATGTCTTTAGTGAGCTCTACTCTGTAGAAGAATCTTTGGACAAAGTAGCCCCAAGGTTCAGTTTCTTGGGTAGAAAATCCTCAAGTGTTCTTTAGTCTGTCCTGACTGACTGGGTAAACTCTTATGAAGACAGAATATGGTCAGTTACAAACCAAAGTGTCTATGCATCTTACTGGGCTCATTCGCCATTTTCATTACAAAGAAGGAAATAGACCTGAGTCGCTAAGGCACACTATCAACATGCCGTGGCAGAGAACCTGGAGATACAGGTGTGGATGGTAAAGTCCTGTATGACAGCATCACCAGCTAGTGAATTCTCGCAGGTTTCTGGGAGTCCTATAAGTTCCAGCAGACTCATCCCTTTTCCTGGAGAGCCTTCTCCTCCCACTACATTGTAGGCTGCACCCCTGGGGACAGGTTCCTACATCGCTGCATGTGGGCTACTGATATTGGTGCTTACATGTTCTCTCCTCTCAAATGTGAACATCTGGAATGCACAACTGGCTTGTCCTTTTGTTGTTCTTTTTTTTTTTTTTTTTTTTTTTTTTTGGCACCTGACCATTCCTCTTGCTCTCCTTGTTCCATGGAAATTGCTTGGGCGAATTCTTCTGCCTTCTGATTAGGCTGAAACATGAGTTCTTTGGTTGCATCCATAGTGTACTTCACAAGCCAAGGCCAGGGGTTAGCTAGGGAGTATTCCATAGGGAAGTATTCCCCTGTGGCATGGAAAGTCTCAGTTGAGCAAGCAGCTGCATCTTGCCCAAGAGATGGCTTGCTTGGGGATTTTGAGCCACTGACCTGGTGTCTAGGAAAGTTTTTTTTTTTTTTTTTTTTTGAGGTTTAATTGGGTCAACAAATATTTTTTGCATGCCGATGATATGTTGGGTTCTTAGAATGGAGCCAATGATGCTTCCCAGTCTGTGGGAGCGGGTGGCTACCAGAGCAGAGTCCTTTCCTGTTACAGTTTAGAGTTGTGCTCATCCATTCAGCTGTTCCCCACTTCCCTGAAACCACCCTTCTGTTTCTATCATATCCCGTCCTGCTACATTTTTTTCTGTTCTCCATTTTTGTCATTTCCACTTCTTATTTTGCTCAAATAGATAGATAATCAGGTTATGGTATGTCCATACAATGGGACATCATTCAATGTTAAAAAACAACTGCTATCATGTCACAGAAAGACATGGAGAAAACTTAAATGCATATTACTAAGGCCAACAAAACAAACAAACAATCCAAAAGGCCACGTTCTGCCTGACTTCAACTGTACAACATTCTAGAAAAGGCAAACCAATCAAGGAATAGGGGGAGCATGGCAATTTTCAGGCAATGAAACTATTTTGTTTGAGGCTGTAATGTCAGCATATATTTGTTAAAACCCAAAAAGTGTGTAAGACAAATAATTGACTGTAACATAAGCTGTTTGCTACAATTAATATTGGCATGTTAGTGTTGTTTCATCATCATAAATATGTCACATGAATTCAGAACCATAATATCAGGAACTGCAGGGAAGGGGTTATAGGCTGTATAGACGCTTTTTGCATTTCCTTTCCTCCATTATTTTTTTTGTTTATAAAACTGAGATCGCGGGGCTGGAGAGATGGCCTAGCGGTTAAGAGCGCTGACCGCTCTTGCAGAGGACCCGGGTTCGATCCCCAGCACCCACATGGTGGCTGAGAACCGTCTGAAACTCCAATGCCAGGAGAACTCCAGCTCCAGGGGAATCCGACACCCACTTCTGACCTCCGCGGCATTGCACGACACGGGTGCACAGACTTACATGCAGGCAGTACATTCATACACATACAGAAATAAATAAAAATTAATAAAAAAATTAAAAAAAAAACTGAGATCGCTGCAAAATAATGAAGTCTTTCAAAAAAGAAATGAGAATCCACTCCCTAGACTGCTCTCTGGAAGAGACCATCAGAGTTAGACGCCTGGCTTCTCTGTGTTCGCGCAGAATCTGGAGCTATTCCCAAGTCTATGTTAATTCATCTTTCATCTTCTGGCAGGACTAATCTGTCACGTGACCAGTATGCTCTGCCACTGATCTTTGTTCCCATGCCTGATCCACAGTTTCTCTCTGGAACTTCCTGTGTCTTGAAGGAGTCAGAGACCCCTTGGCTCATTGGTTTTGGGGTTAACATACTGTCAATTTGCCTACCACTTGTTAAAACACGCATCAGCTCATGGGCCCTTTTTTCTACCGTTGATCCCCTAATTATATCTCACCCCATCTTCCTAACCCCCAGAGTGGAAAGAAGAGAGGAAAAGTCAGAATGGGCAGAGGAAAGGGCAAGAAAGCCCACAGCTCTTACCTGTGGTCTTCCTGTGGTCTGTCACCTCATCTAAACACCCAGTTAGAGCCTGGGGCTTATTTATATGAGGCTTAAAGGCAAGTGACACCCTCCTCTGCACTTGTTACACCAAGAAGGAGAATGCTGTCGCTCTAACCATTCATCCTTTACACCCCATCGAAAGGTGAAGCCCATTGTTAATGATTAACTTGCATATTAAAGTATGGAGGATTGTTTTCAGTATTCCTTATGGGGATAGGAACTTGAAACAATCCTTGATGAAAGACTCTAGAGGATATGTTGTTTCAAAAGTTTCTCTGGGCTGGAGCTTGAGGTCTAGGGAAAGCTTGCTCATATATGTTTACTGAGTTTGGTAGTAGAGGAGGTGGGAGAGGACCCTAGCTTTAAGGGGAAAAAAAAGAAAGAAAGCTAATTTAGAGGGAAAATACTGATTTTTTAGATTCTTTAGGAGCAAATATTTGCCAACTATAAACCGGAATATTAATAATATATAATATAAAGAACTGAAAAGAAACACCTTCCCCTTCATTATCTAATCAGTAAATAGGCAAATGGACAGTTGTCAAAAGAAGCACAAATAGCTAATAAATATATGAAAAACTGTTTACCCACCTTAGCCATAAGGGAAATGAAAATGAAATTGACCTTGAAGCCAGGTGTGGTCCCACAGACCTGTTATCCCAGCACTTAGGAGGCAGAGGCAGGCAGGGAGATCGTGGAGAGTTTGAGGGAGCTTGGTCTGTGTATTGAGCACTAGGCCATGTTCTGATACAGAGTCAGACCATGTCTCAAAGTAACAAACATAACAACAAAGCAATAAAAAATAGAATTTAGATTCTATCTCACCCTAGTCACAATGGCTGAAATAAACAAACATACAACCAAACAAAATGAATGATAGTAACTGCTGGGGAGGATGTGAGGGAAAGGAATGTGTAGAGTATACACTGCAGATGGGAAAGTGCAGTAGTACAGCCACTATGGAAATCAGGATGGAGATTCTTCAAGAATGAAAGCTAGAACTACCATAAATGCTCTAACTATATCCATTCCTAGGTATATACTTGAAGGAATCTAAGCCAGCACCCCACAAGCTACCTGCACATTCATGTCTATGGTAGCCAAGATGTGGGCATTGCCGTCCATCAGGAGATGTGGAACTAGACACAGTGGAGTTGTACTCAGCTGAAAAGCTGCAATTATGTTGTTTTCAGGAAACTAGATGGAGCTAGAAATACAAATAAACAAAATAAGCAAAATTCAGAAAGACAGATATCGGATGTTTTCTCTAATATGCAGAATCAAAATTACAAAGATAAAAGAGTGGGACGAGTGGGATGGCTCAAAGAGAAGAGGCACTTTGGCACAGGCCTGATGGTGTGAGTTTGATCCCCGGATCCCACAAGATAGCAGGAGGGAACCGATTCCCAAACGTTTCCATCTGATTGCCACAGGCATTCTGTGGCAAATGCACCCTGTCCCCCAATAAAAAAAGGACATATGACATGAAACGGGGTCTATGTCAGACAAATATTGAGATTTCACTCATGTGGAATCTAGATTTACACACGTATAGGAGTGTGCATATTTAGGGAGGAAGATGACTTGGAAGGCTGCGGGGAGGGGGGGGCAAGTGAGGATAATGGTGGGGAGTGTGCGTGAGACATTTTACGTGGAAAAGTGAGCTGCGATGCAAGCTCAATCTTATAGGCAGTTTGGAGGCAATAGGTTTTTGAGAGCAGAGAGTTGGCAATTATGAGAAGTGGCTGTGGAAAGACAAAGGGAAAGGGGGACAAAGAGAGGCAGAACAGGCAAAGGGATGAATAAATAGACCTGTTTTCCAAAAAGGATCTTATGCACGTGCTGTCTGGCTGCTCAGAATCGAGACTCACGTGGAGAAAGGAGGCTTCTGTAAGTCATGTTTTGCCATCTTTCAGTCCAGTTGGGACTCTAGAAGGAATTTCTCGAAGCTTGGCTTCCATGAGCAGAAGCAATTTCTTGCAGCTTCAACTTCTCATATATCATGACTTCCTCACATGAGAAGAAGCCAGCAGGAATAACAACGTCCTTTCTCAGAAGGCTACATGGAAGAAGGGAAGCTTCATCTTCCTAAGCAGAGAACCCTCACTGGCTGGGTCTCCCCCAGAGATGATCCCTACTCCTCAGGCTGTGGTACCTGTGCCGCTCACCTTTGCCTAGGCAGCACAGTGTACGGCTTGACACGTGGTAGGAGCTGGATATAAGTACAGGGAGAATGAATGGCTACCTACAGATAAGTATCCTCGAGCTCTGTGCCAAACACTCTCTTTTTTGGATGTCGCCAGCCTCTCCTACACCAGTCACCTTGAGATTATTGTGCTTGAGCAAGGTGGAGTGTGGAGGTGGCACTGTGAAAGGGAGAGCTTTCTCTTCTTCCATGAGATGATGCCAAGCCATGAAAAACCTTCACGGTCCTGGGAGAATGGCTCCAAGTTTTCCAAAGGTGTCATGACAGTTTTGTGGGATATATTTATCAATTCCAGGGTTTCTCGAGGGAAAAAAGTCAGATGAGCTTTGCTAACCAGAGTATAAATGCCCAATATCTTTTGACTGCCCATGGCTCAGGCCACCAAAAGATGCAGTTTGCAGTGGCATTTGGGATTTGGAGCAAATATCTTGCTCCTTTTTTTGGGTTTCCCAAATAGGCTGTCCTAGTTGGAAGCTATTTCAAAATTGCACTGAAATATGAAACTGGTTTGGCCACGGCCCATTTGCCTGGTGGCAGAGGACTCACAAAAGAAAGCAATTACTTCTACCAGGGGACAAAAGCAAGTGAGTAGAGGGCAGGAAGTCGTCTGGGTCTCCAGGAGCTAAAGCAGAGCGGGGAAAGCAGTGAGACTGCTTCCTCAGGCACAGAGCCCTGCTGAGATCACTCTCCTCCCTTTCCCAGCTGTCACAGGGAAATTGCTATGCTACAGGGATCCTGGGGACTGGAAAGAGGCCCCAAGCCATGATCCGGGTCTGCCAAGGTACTTTTAGGCTGACGAGGTGAAGGCTTGGCAAAACTTTCTCAGAGGTAAGGCATGTCAGGAGTAACTTGGTCAGTCCAAGCAGCTATAATGAAAGCTGGGTGGCCTATCAGCTACTGGAACTTATTTCTCATAATCATAGAGGCTAAAAGTCTGAAACTGGGCACTAGCATGGTTTGGGCTGGGGAGGGGTCTCCTGTGGGTTGCAGTTGTAAAAATAAGAGCTGCTCTAACTAGCTTCATTTTGGTTACAGCAGCCATTCTTAAGTATCCATCCCTAAGTGTCTGTTGGAATTGACTCAGTTTAAAGGAATGCCTGGTCGTCACTGGAATGTATGGATGGAGGTCTGCAACCAATCGCTAGGCACCAGCTACCCCAATCTCAGGAATGCCCAAAGAAGGTCAGAAAGCCCACTCCCCAGTGTCCAAAGTGACTGACTTCTCCCTCGAATGAACTGCGGGAAAGCTAGTCCAATTAGAAACTGCCCAGTGCACTAAACTAATGAATTTAATCCAATGAATTTAAAAGTTAAGCCTGTCCTGTACCTCCCCCTTGGATTTTGTATAAGAAGCTTATGCCCTTGTGGGCCGCTGCTGCTGCACACGAGCTTGTCGAGATGTGCGGCCCCAGAGCAGTGGCTCTGGTCCTCTTTGTCCCCCTCTAAACCTTCTCTGCTTCCAATAAAATCATTTTTTAAATCTTTGTTGGTGTATTGGTGTGGATTTTAGAACTCTTACACAGTCAACTGGCTTCTTGTGTTCTCATAGGGCAGAAAGAGATGAGAAAGCTTCCCGAGGCCCCTTTCTACAGGGACGGTCGTCCCATTCGTATGGCTTCACTTTTATGACTTAATAATCTCCTAATATCTATATGCATGATGAATTAGAATTTCAACACAGAGTGGGGTGGGGGACACATAACATTTAGTCCATTTAGAGGACAGAAAGATGTAGGTCCCTGGGAACCACTTGCTCTTGATCCCAATGTTTTATTTTGTTTTCCTTTAATTCAAGGTAAATCTCTTGACTAAGTATGTGGGCCATGACAAATAGGCAAAAGTCCCAAGCAGAATGGGAAAGGGAGTCTGGTCCAGCCCGTCACCCTGACCCCAGAACCGAGAAATACATAGGCTCACTGGGGGTGTTGAAACTGAACTTTGTTTTTCTTTTTTCTATTTCTGAATATCAGCCGCATGGTCACCTTGTCTCTTTGTGGTTGCTTCCCAGATTGACCCAATCCCTGGCTTTCTTTCATCGCTCTAAAACCTAATTAGCATTTGGGTAAACAGCCGACTTAGCTGAATGTTCCCCACGTCTGTCACTCACACCTGTTCTCTCACCCCAGCTGCTCAGTCCTTGGGCTGGAGAGAAGGACCTTGGGGTGTACTCTGGGAGGGAGCTGAAATCAAGCTGAGGAACCTGGTACCATTGCACAGGAATGCTCCTAGAGCTGAGGGGAGCCCTGTTCCCTCAGGGAAGACGCCAACCAGTCACGGCTGTTCCGATGCCTGGCTAAATCTGTGGATTGGAGCACAGTGCCAAGAGGGCAAGGTTCAGGGTCTTCTTCCCACTTTGGTTTGCCACCTTGGATCTGCAGCACCCCCTGAGGCCACTCCTAGGACTTGCAATAGCATGAGAAGAACAGAGCCTAGCAAGCCAAAGGGCAACAATAGTTTTGCTTAGAGGCAAAGCCTGCCTCAAATGCTGCCCAGGCAGGTGTAGCTCTTGGGAGTGCTGCACTGTGGGAGTTGATGGGACCATTTCTCTAGTCAGCCTACCTTCCACACCGCACCCTCTACAATAACCTTTAGCCTCCCTCTGATGTCCCGAAGGCAGGGCAGGAATCTGAGTAGCCCCATTCTCTGCAAGCAAATTGTCAATACTACTGGTGAAGCCAGTTCTGGGTCAAAGGACAAGGGCTTCCCAAAAGAGTGCTGAGGAGGAGGGACTGAGCAGCCTTTTGTGGGGAAGATTCACTTTCCTGACTCCAACAGAACTGACCTTGGGCTCTTTTAGGGTATCATTTAGTAAAATCATCTTATGCCTGCCAACATAAACAAACAGAATGTTTTGTTGTCATGCCCTTGACTTTAAGGATCTTTGCCCTAGCTCCAAGCTCCGCTGTGTGGCTGACAACCATGATGGATTTCCTTGGCCTGGATTGAGGGTATGCTTCTCAAGGAGGCCTGTGAGGGTCTTCTTTCTACCATGCCTCTTTTCTCAGGTGCAGGACTGTAAATTCCCCTTATTCCTATTTAATAAACCCACTTATCCCTACTATTTAGTAAACTGGCTGAATTATTAATCTTATTGTTTTGCTATCCATTGTTATTTGTGGTTTAGGAGTAGATACCAGCTTTCTAAACAGAAAATGCTTGGTGTGCTGACAGAAACATCTTTTTGATTTCCTGTTTTGTTTCCATTAAATTCCACTCCATTTGGTCTTTTCTTCCCTTCCCTGTGCTATCTGTAGCACTCCACTATAGAAGCCTCCCTAGTTTGGGTCATGAACTTGATGTTTTGGAATCATGTCTGCAGCTCTGATACCTTTACTGTAAGTAAACTTTATCAGGTACCATGATCTGCCGTTGCTGCTGCTGCTAAACCTGAAACCTCCCTACAGCCAGCTGATGCCCCCTCTGAAGAATGCTCTTCCCTGACAACAGTAGAATAATGATAACAGCCACTTTTTCAGGAGAGCCTGGGCTACAGGCTCTCTAGAGTTGGCCACAGGGGAACCGGGGCCATTTCCCAGGAAGCTAGAAAGGAACAGGTAAAGCAGAATGTGTAGAACCGGGATTCTAAGCTGCCCATCTACCTTTGTAAAAGGTTACCAAGGTCAGTGGCCTTTTCCTAATCATAAGAAAATGCTTAAGGAGAAAATAGCAGCCTCTGAGAGATGGAGTTTGTGTGACTCTGTCCCTCACCCCAGCCTGGCTGAGGGAAATTGTGGACATTTTCAGTTTAAGATAAGCTCCATGTGACAATGGTTATGATTGTGAAATAGAGAAGCTATCTGGTGGAAAGACGAATGCCTTGTCTGGAAAGGAACAGTGCTCATGCTCTACCGTGTGGCACTATCTGAGTAGGAATAATAATAACCCTGACTAGCTCCTGTGGTTATGACAGAAACATTTTCAAAGTACTGCTTTATAGCCATAAATTTACCTTAAAGAGGGTGAAATTTAGGGGTGATAAATAGAAGTTTTTAATAAGCCTTCCTTTCAAAAAGGAAGCTCAAGTCTATGGGATATATTCTCCTGCTTTGATTTTTACTGTTAATAGTTTTCTAAAATCTAGTTATTAGACTAGAGAAATGTCTCAGTGGTTAAGAGCACTGGCTCTTTTGCAGAAGATCTAAGTTCAGTTCCTAGCATCCACATGGTGGCTAGAAACTGTCTTGTCCATAACTCCAGTTCTAGGGGGATACAACACCCTCTCTGACCTCCACGGCATTGCACGACATGGGTGTACCAACCTACATGCAGACAGTATGTTCATACACATAAAAAAATTTAAAAAATATATTGCCTATCATTACAACTAGCTACATAAACAGAACCATATAAATATCGAAAGTACAATGGTGTTAACAATTTGGTAAAGAAAAGTAAGCATTGGGGTTGTCACATGTTGGTGACTGACAAGATAAAGGCTGACATTGGCCAACTGTAGCATGTTGAACTGGCTTGTTCAGGCAGCAAGGAATAGATGGAGTGGCAGGAAGACCAATGGAAACTCATTAGCTCTGGGGACAAAGACATGCCTGAGCACTTGACTAAGTGACAGCTCTTAGGATGTTCATGACACAAGTTACTCAGTTCCAATCTGGCCACGAGTTTTTCCAGATCCTGTTATCTGAAAGCCCTTTTGCTCTAACATGAAATCAGGTTGCTTGTTATTCTTGTTATATGAAATCCCTTAGGACAATGCCTCTATCTACCTGGTCTCTTGACAGACATTGCTTTGTTCAGCAACAAGAAAGATTTTTTCTCAAAATATACTGCTTGCAGTAGCATCCTAGTTCTACTTTAGTGAGTGTTGGGTTTTTTTTTTTTCCAGGATAGAATTTTGCTATGTAGACCATGCTGACTCTAAACTTGTGATCTTCTTGCCTCCAATTCTGAAGTTCTAAAATTAAGGTACATACTATCATATTTTTATTCATGTATATGTGTCAGTGTCTGTATTGTTGTCTAATGTGTGTGTGTGGCTTCCTACAGAGGTCAGAAGACAGTGCAGAATCCCCTGGAACTGGAGTTGCAGGTAGTTTTGAGCTTTCCAACATGGGTGCTGGGAACAAAACTTGGGTCTTCTAGAAGAGCAGCAAGGACTCTTAACTACGGAGCCATCTTGGAAACAAAAGGTAGAGGAATATGGTCATGGTATTTGTCAGATTATCAGAGCCAAGTCCTGGCCCAGCAGCCCTCAGGCATGTGGCCATACCTCACTGTTTTGTTTTAGACTGTTGACCTTGGGGGGAACAAAAGCTCAGTATTTGACTTCTAGAGTTTGACTTCTAGAGTTACTGTGAGGATGGAATGAAAAGGAAAAAGACCCTGGGAAGTATACTACAAAGAAAAAGCAGTGTGTGTATGCATGTACTCCAAATCCAGATACTGAAAACCTTACTTTTGTGCTTTGATGGGGAAGTGTTTTGTTGAAGAGGCTTCTATCTCACAAGAGTGTCTGAAACCTTCAGTTTGTGCTTTATGTTTCAGGGAAGCTTCATAACACATGCAAGGATATAAGCTCAACTGTGGGCTTTCATGATGCTATCCTGAGACTCAATCAGGGCAGCCGGAGCCTTCTAATCACGCCTTCCCTAGAAGGGCTTAAAGAAGAATAAGATACTTAGCTGGACAGGAAAAATGGTGGAATTGTTACTATTGTAACAGTAATAGTAATTATTACTATTACTCATTATTACTATTGTAACTTTGATACAAAGTTTTCCTATCATAGTGCAGGCTAGCCTCAAACTTGCTATATAGCACAGACTGGCCTTAAACTTGTGATTCTTCTGTCTCAGTTTCCCAAACATCATGGGTATAGAACATGTATCACTCTGCTTGGCACAAAGGTGAGACTTTTACTGTAGCTGACAGTGGCAACATTGTTGGGACATCTTGTATTGACAGGAACAAGGAACAGGGCAGTTGTCACTGATGTGTTCCTGTCTAAATTTATAGACAAATGATTCTTCATGATAAGCAAAAAGGCTAGGACTGGTTTGGAGAACACACAGATCCTGGTGAATGGGCTTATTTGATTCAGTGTGTACAAAGATGGCCCAGGAGTATTTGTAACTCTGGGAAAACAGTTCTTAGGGAAATTGTTGACTTAGATGATGTGGTGGTTTGCATGAGTGTCCTCCATAGGCTGTAAGTATTCAGACATTTGTCTCCAGTAGGTGGCGCTGTTTTGGAGGTCTTAGAAGGTGTGGCCATGCTGGGGGAAGTGTGTCACTGGGGGCAGGCTTAGTGAGTTTTAACAAGCCTCTGTGGTCTACAGTTGCCCTCTCTGTTTCCTGTGCTCTTTGCGAGATGTGACCCTCGGTTTGCTGCTCCAGATCCAGCCGCCATGCCTCCCGCCACAATGGACTCTAGTTCCCTGGAACCGTCAATCTTAAGCTCAAATAAACTCTTCCTTTTATAAGTTCCTTTATCATGGTGCTTTATCACAGCAACAGAAAACTGACTAATACAGATGAATATGTACGAGTCTTTTGCAAAATCATGAAATTGAAAAAAAATATGTAGTTGCTTCCTGGGTTTTGCATGTAAGAAAAGCTAAAAAACAGAAAGACCCTGACTTCTTAATTAAGCTTAATTCAAGTAGCGAACTAAGAACCTTCTTGAAGGCTTTCCAACAGTGTGTAGACAATCCATCGTCACTTCTTATTCACACAGTAATAAGAACATGAACCAATTCTCCATCCAGTCCAGCAGTTGCCACCTATCACACAGCCTCCCCAAGGCAACAAGAGTGAGACTCAGTTTTTTAATTGCTTCAGAGAAATTATCATTTGACTCAGACACGAATTGATTTACAGCATGAGGGTGTTCCTCATCATCCATGTTACTTGTTACTTCTATCATGTTACTATTGGTAGCAGCACATTGTCTGATATTTGCCCTACTGTTGGGGACACTTTGATTTGTACTTGCCTCAAAACACTCACATTGTATAGAGACTCATTTTGCTGAGACCCAAGATATTGGGAAATTTCTGGTATAAGTACTTATTTTAAAATGTGCTTCTTGAATATGAGCTATATGTGATGGAAAGAGATTTTTGGACCCAAAATTATACATTATAGGATCACAAAACAAGAGGGAAAGATTTCCTGGAGAAAGTAATAGGTATGTGTGATGGGCTTCTCAGTGTGGAGTTTTCATTTTAATTAAAATGGAACAAAAAGTCCACATGTAACAAGAAGGACTTTCAGAAGGGCCATTACCAACAAGCTCTGGGGACAGGAAATGTGTGGCGAGATTCTGGCCCCGGCTTTTTCACGTAGAACACAATTAGAGAAATGCCAACTTGGTTCCTTAAAAAGCTTTTCCCACTCTATTTTTTAAACCAAGTGGGATGGGTGCAAGGTGACTACAGTGTTTGCTACATCCCTCCTCACATGCTCAATATACATTAAACTTCTAAAACCACAAAAATTAACATGAAGATGACACCTATCTCCTAAGAATGGATTGAACATTCCTTTCCATATGGTATTAGCCTATATGTGAAAATTGAATACTAAGATCTTCGTGCAGGCCAGTGCTTGCAATGCTTTAGACCTGGAGGAAGCTTCAGATATCCATCTTCTATCCGCTTCCAGCATCACACTCCCCAAATGATTTAAACTCTGCTTCAACAGTTCTGCAAAAATGGAGACCAGTGCTTTGCATCGTAGTTGGAGTATACTAATTAGTTGGATTTTTCTTCATATTGCTAGATATGTCTTGCTGTAGCAATTCCTGTTGGGCTGGTTCAAGACTTTGGAGTCACTGCTCTTTCTCCAACACAAGAAGTCTTTGATGTTGAACTTTCAAGAAATATTCCCAAGAAGAAATGTGAGTGCTATAGATACTCTAAACATAATAGGTGGTTTGAAAACCCATAGTATCTGAGTCATGTTGTATTCAGTAACATAACATTTGCACTTCTGAGGAAAATGGTACCTAACCACTTAATAGTATAAAATAGAAGTTAGGCCTAAAGTTTGAATGCTGTTAATATCAATGGAAACAAGGTACATGTGAAGGACCTGTCTGATCATATTTTGACTTCATTCTACATTCCAGTATCTTTTCCATTTTCTCCACAATCATTTAAATAAAGCTAAAATAACTACTATTTTCCAAGCACATGTCTATTTTAGACTACAGAAATTTCTAATGTCTTGGATCTTAAACACAAATGAAACATTTGAAGCTGGGTGTGGTAGTACATGCCTTTAATCTCAGCACTCGAGAGGCAGAGGCAGGTAGATGTCTGTGAGTTTAAGGTCAGTCTGGTCTATATAGTGAGTTCCAGGCCCGCTAGGGTTAAAGGGAGACCCTGCCTCAAAAAAGATAAACAAACACAAATGAAATATTTGGAACATCTCAAATGTCTATGTCAAATGCATGAATAGTCTTTGATGATTTTTTTCTAGCATATTTTTGCCCAGAGTGAAGCTACTTCATCTCTGGTGTGTGATATCAGACATTCAGTAATGGGGGCAGGCAAAATGACTCAGTGACTAAGGTGAAGAGCTGAGTTCAAACCCTCACCACCCATAAAGAAGCCAGACATGTCTTTATAGGCATGTAACCTCAGAATTTATGGGTAGATGCAGGGAGCATACTAGGTCAGCCAGCCTAGAAAAGACCATGAACTTCAGGTTCATCGTGAAATCCTTTCTCAAAAGATATGAGGCAGAGAGCAAGAGAGGAAGACCCCTGGTATTTTCCTCTGGTCTTTGCACCTGCATGCACATTCACATATGAACACACAACACACACACACACACACACACACACACACACACACACACACACACACAAGCACACCTTACATCCGCCCATGAAAAGATAGTCTGGACAGGTAAAGGGTAAGATATTTGAAACTATGACTGAGGTGATTGCTTTTTATTCCTTGCTTCCACCACCTCAATGCCTGTATTATTCTAGATATTCATCTTTTCATGTTCCAACTTGCCTATTTACTTATGCCTATCCCAGAAGGCAGACTTTCATCATCAATATTAGCATCAGAATAATGCAGACAGCTATGTACATACTTCTGAATCAAGGTAGGGTAGTATATAGACAGAATGAGAAACTCCTGAAGCCTGATAATGTGGCTTCATATAACTAGTTGCATGATGCTGGGAAAGTTGATTAACATCTGTATGATTCATTTTCTTCATGTGTAATAAGAGATAACAAAGAGAACCTGATTGATTCTTATAGATAATTTGTATACTGCCACTGAGACCTTTTGTGAAACTCAGTGGTCTGCAGGAGCCAATTGTATTTTGAGGGATGAGAAAACTGGTTTGAATCAAGAGACTTGAGTGGAAGTCCTCTGCAGGTCTAACTGATAGTCCTGAATCACAGACCAAGCACTTCTCATAGCATGCTAGGCTCACTACAACTTTGTGCCAAAATGCCATTTCAATCATGTCAGGGACATGAGAACTACTGTAATGCGCTGAATGAGTTTTCTTTCACAGAATGTCCCACTCTCCTCTTTCTGCTTGTTTGATACACGCTCCCTGCCCTGCCAAAAACTACAGTGCATCTGCTTCCTTCATCAGGAGAGTGTCCAGCACACGGTGAGTGACCATCGACTGTTCACAAATGATGGAAAGACTGAGTGAATGACAAGAACGAGAAGCTTAATACATCTGCTTTCTACTGCAGAAAAAATACATAGAGCATCTGTCTGAATGTGAATCAAAAACTGTCTGAATGTGAATCAAAAATTTATCACAAAGTAACAGTGGTGCTCTCACTATAGTTATGAATGCAAACTATTCTTAGAACATTTCTACAGTCCTTTGAAAACCTGGGAAATTTCAAGTGGCAATTGTTTTGCTTGTCCCTGGAAATGTCAATACAAATTCCTTTGTTAATGGAGCATCTGCCTTCTGCCAATAAAATGGGAACATCTTGCATAGTGTCCTTGCTATTGGCCTTATCATGAAAACATGCTGTAACTCTCTGGTGAGCGCACATGGTAAGCTGTGTCCTGAGGATGTACTGTTCTCAGGGTGCACCAAGGAGAGCAGAGGGTCTCAGCCACCATCTCTTTAGTCCAGCTCTGAAATGTAGCTCAGTTACTGGAGCTCTGTGTTGGCGTGTTACCTCAAATGCTCCCTTATTGAGAAGGCTGCTTCCAGAGACGCTGAGCTATCTTTTCCCAGAGGCTGAAGAGAACTGAACAGATTCTTGTCATAGAGTTGTGAGCTTAGTAACATACAGTGAAAACAAAGTTGTTAGGTAAAATCTGGTTACACCAGAGGTGACAGGACAGAGGTGATAGGACAGAGGTGACAGGACAGAGGTGACAGGACAGAGGTGATTGATAGGACAGAGGTGACAGGACAGAGGTGACAGGACAGAGGTGATGGGACAGAGGTGACAGGACAGAGGTGACAGGACAGAGGTGATTGATAAGACAGAGGTGACAGGACAGAGGTGACAGGACAGAGGTGATAAGACAGAGGTGACAGGACAGAAGTGATAGGACAGAGGTGACAGGACAGAGGTGACAGGACAGAGGTGATAGGACAGAGGCGACAGAACAGAGGTGACAGGACAGAAGTGACAGGACAGAGGTGATTGATAGGACAGAGGCAATAGGACAGAGGTGACAGGACAGAGGTGATTGATAGGACAGAGGTGACAGGACAGAGGTGATTGATAGGACAGAGGTGATAGGACAGAGGTGATTGATAGGACAGAGGTGACAGGACAGAAGTGTCAGGACAGAGGTGATAGGACAGAAGTGACAGGACAGAGGTGATTGATAGGACAGAGGTGACAGGACAGAAGTGACAGGACAGAGGTGATAGGACAGAGGTGACAGGACAGAGGTGACAGGACAGGTGATAGGACAGAGGTGACAGGACAGAGGTGACAGGACAGAGGTGACAGGACAGGTGATAGGACATAGGCAATAGGACAGAGGTGATAGGACAGAGGTGACAGGACAGAGGTGACAGGACAGGTGATAGGACAGAGGTGACAGGACAGATGTGACAGGACAGAGGTAATTGATAGGACAGAGGTGATAGGACAGAGGTGATAAGACAGAGGTGGTAGGACAGAGGTGACAGGACAGGTGATAGGACAGAGGTGATAGGACAGGTGATAGGACAGAGGTGACAGGACAGATGTGACAGGACAGAGGTAATTGATAGGACAGAGGTGACAGGACAGAGGTGACAAGACAGAGGTGATGGGACAGAGGTGACAGGACAGAGGTGACAGGACAGAAGTGATAGGAACAGAGATGACAGGACAGAGATGACAGGACAGAGGTATTTGATAGGACAGAGGTGATAGGACAGAGGTGATAAGACAGAGGTGGTAGGACAGAGGTGACAGGACAGAGGTGACAGGACAGAGGTGATAGGACAGAGGTGACAGGACAGAGGTGACAGAACAGAGGTGACAGGACAGAGGTAATTGATAGGACAGAGGTGATAGGACAGAGGTGACAGGACAGAGGTGATAAGACAGAGGTGATAGGACAGAGGGGACAGGACAGCGGTGACAGGACAGAGGTGACAGGACAGAGGTAATTGATAGGACAGAGGTGATAGGACAGAGGTGACAGGACAGAGGTGATAAGACAGAGGTGATAGGACAGAGGTGACAGGACAGCGGTGACAGGACAGAGGTGACAGGACAGAGGTAATTGATAGGACAGAGGTGATAGGACAGAGGTGACAGGACAGAGGTGATAAGACAGAGGTGATAGGACAGAGGTGACAGGACAGCGGCGACAGGACAGAGGTGACAGGACAGAGGTAATTGATAGGACAGAGGTGATAGGACAGAGGTGACAGGACAGAGGTGATAAGACAGAAGTGATAGGACAGAGGTGACAGGACAGAGGTGACAGGACAGAGGTAATTGATAGAACAGAGGTGACAGGACAGAGGTGCCGGGATTGCAGCTGTCTTATTCATCAACACAATTTATTGAGTATGAAATTAGCAAGCCATGCCAGATGGAAGAGAAGAGACAAGGAACCAAGATTTTACGAATTCCCTATTATTGCCCAAAAAAGAGATGCAGTCATTCTTGTAGAAGGAGGAATTACACTATTGTGCAGAAGTTTGGACTCATTGCCTTTCTGTGCTTCTGTATTTTGAAGTAAAGTTGAACAGAAACCAATGAGTCCAAAGGCTAGTGGCTGGAGCTGTTAATGCAGGCAGAGCGATCCCAACACATCTTCACTAGCTGGTGCGAAGAGAACAAAAATTCTATTGGGCAAGCAGAGCATTAGTGAGACCAACTTTTGTTAATAGTTTCCTAATAGCAAAGCTCTTCTTTCCCTCTAGTGAGAAAGCATGAGAATTCTGAGCATTTATCAAATGCTCAGTATTGCTATACTAAATATTTTTGGTAGGTAGTTGAGTGTTTTCCCCTCAAATCCTTATTTTTGTTTGGTATCCTTGGTGTTGCAAGTCAAGATTGAGAAATCAAATTGATTTCTTTTTTGAGAGTCATAGCAGTAACCAAAGATAACAACATACTCTAATATTTATTAATGGTGATAAGGAGGATGATGGGTGGAGGGTTCTATTCATTTCTTAGAAACTTGTTGTGTGGGGCAATGTTTCCAGGTACTTAAGGGAATGTGTATTTGAAAGGCTAATGGTATGAAAAGCTTTCTCCCCAAAGATCGTATTTAACTTTGTTGTTTGACTTACACATTGGAAACTATCCTAAACTGAGACTCTGTAATGCATAGTCAGCTGTGAAGCAAGTGTTTAACTATTTAGAATATAATGAGACTAGGTAGACCTCTTTCCTGAGGAATCCAGCTTCAGGATTTCTCATAACGCAAGCAGCAAAGTGTGCTTACAGGGTGATTTAAGGGATGTGCCAATCTTATTACACTCATGGAGCCATGCAATCAAAATTAAAAGCTTTCCTGGTAGACCAAAACGACGAGAGAGAGAGAGAGAGAGAGAGAGAGAGAGAGAGAGAGAGAGAGAGAGAGAGAGAGAGAGAGAGAGGGGGAGAGAAAATAAAATGCATTTGTATGAGAGTGTGAAGATTAGTTTTTAAAGACATGGGAGAGTTCTCACAAATCCAAGGACAACTCAGCAGTCTCAATGACACTGGTAGAGAGTTTCTTTAGAGTAGAACCTTAATTCACCTACCGGCAAAGTCCATGTCTTAGACACTTTTTATGTCTATCTTCTAGTTAGTGTCTGATATATCCTGGAGCCTCAACAAAGATTAGTTAACCTGGATGAAAGTGCTATTCAGAGATGAAAATATCACCTCCCTAGGTAAAATGCTTAGCCACCCCTTGATATAAATTCATAATTATAATTAACTTGCTTCTAGGCGTTTCTTTCCTAGGACACCTAGTTACCTATAAAAGAGTTTTCTTGGTCAGGTAGTACACCAGATAGCTACAGAGATCATTATGTCCTTCTTTGTATATGTGAAGTACCATATAGTTGTTCAAATAAACTTGGACTTATTTCAAGGAGAAGTTTATCCAAGATTCATGGGAGAAATATATAGAATAACAAAGACATTAAAACTGGGGGCTATCTAAGAAGACGTTTATTAGGTTTCTTGAATGAAGTCTCTAGTTTTGACTACCTTAGAAGACACAGGGTAGGGTGGAGGAAGAAGGGAAATTCCAGACAATATCCAAATTCAGTAGTCAGTTCATAGCCAGAAACTTGGGAAGTGGGTCACAATTAACATTATCTATTGCACTGAAATAACAATCAGCTAACATATTATTTGCTACTAGAAAAACAAACAAGGAAGCCAAACTCTCCTTTAGCTTATACAAAAAAAATTAGGACATAGTTCATGCCTTTCTTAAAAACCATTCATCTATCCCTCTGGTTAATAATACCATGGTCAAACTGTTAGATTTCAAGATCGGCATAAACACAGTTACAAGACTGACCAGCAGCATGTGGAATCTTGGAACAAGCACCTAACAAGTGCAGAATATAAGGATGGGAGGTGGGGGGGGAGTGGAAGAGTCCTAAAAATCAAATATCCCAAGGCAAGGAGTGTCTGATCCTCTATTCTGAGCACAGGAAAATAGGTGGTGGAGGAAGAGAAGATTGTATCTCAATGAATAAAGCTGTACATTGGCGCTCCTCTTAGAAGCTCATGTTGAACTAGGACATGTCATTCTGCCCTCCAGCTGTGGACTGGAAACCTCGTGGCTTAGTACACACTGAACAGGTTCAAGAACACTCTGCCAATGATAAATGTTTGTGAATATTGGATCTAAGTAGATTGGTATTTTTTGTTCCTGGATGAGTAAGCATGAAAAATAAATAGCATAGACAGTGGAAAAAGAACAAAACAAGAGAGCTGAAATCTCACTTCATAATTTTAGTAACATATTGCTCATCTTTAAATGATGCAGACAGTACTACGAGAAAGGACAGGTGACCATTAGGAGATAAAATAGTAGCAGAAAAAAGTATTTTGGGTGAGATAAGGATAGGTCACAGGATAGCTAAAAATAAAATAATCAATTAAGTGTATTCATATAAGGTGGAATGAAATATAGCCAACACTATAGGAAACAGAGTCAGGCCCTCACAAAAATATAGATGTCTTTTATTACACTTCCTGAAAGGAATAAATGAGATAAAAGATGGTGATCCATAAAATGGGTAACATAATCAAATTAGTCCCAATATGTGCTTACAAAAAAAGTATCAGTAATGCCACAAGCTAGCATTTCATCCCTATAGGACAGCTGAAATGATAGCGAGAGCACCAAATGTTGCCAAGGATACGGAGAACGGAAGCTCTCAGAGAGTGCTGGTAGGGGGTGCAGAACGCACAGCCGCTTTGAAAATGGTTGGTTGCTACTTCACAAACATACATCTTTTAGCTTCAGAATTCTCTCTGTTGCTAATTACCCAATTGAAATGAAAACTATGTACATCACAGGCCTGTGAGAATGTTAATAGGATCCTTGTTCATAATAGTCAAAACTTAAAACATCCCAGGTATCACAAATGAGAGATCAAGAAATAGATTATGTGTTCATAAATTGCTGCTTAGCAGTAAATGAAATGCACTACTCATACAAGCTATGGCATGAAAGTCTCAAAACATGAGAAAGAAAGTAGGAGAATTTTCATAGATAATATTGTATGTCTAGGACACATTAAAGGTGAGAATTCAGGTCAGTGGTAGTTTGAAGCACTTGGAATTGCCTGGGAAGGGGATGGGGAAACTTTCTGGAGTAACAGAAAATAACCTGTGTCCTGATAGAGATGAGAGTTAAGTAAGAAGACATAATTGGCAAAACTGACTCGGCTCTACATGCACAACCTCTGCCTCCCACTGTGTGAAAACCGTAACTCTGTAAAGAAACTTCAGATCATAGCAATATATTTTGAAAAGGAAAATGTTATGGAAGCAATGTTCAGAATTAAAAAAAAATACATGTTGCTGTGTTCACTGTAATGGAAATTCTGAGCCTGAGTATTGTGATTTATGCAGATTCAGTGAAAAAGACATCACATCTAGGTACACCAGGACAAAAGTCCTTGAATTATAGAAGCTAAAGTAAAGCCTATACCTGTTCCTGAATTTGAGTAGGTTACTAAAAAAACTCCACTCTGGATGTTGTCAGATTGTTCTGAGGTTAATGCAAAAGGCAAACTCAGACCAAGCAACATGGTGGTGCACACCTTTAATCCCAGTGCCGGAGGATCTCAAGTGAGTATTCAGCTAAACTGGACAGAGAGTAATTTTACAGCCAGATTATCATAAGACAAGTTATTCTTTGTGCCTAAGGTGAATAGAAATTCATTCTTAGCTAAAAAATAAATAGGATAGAAAACACATATGTCCCTTGTTCTACTTAGAACATTCTAGAATATCTAAGGTGTTCTTGGAGTGGTCCTTTAGCTGAGAGAGAGGAACTAAAATAAAGAGGTAAAAAATGAGATGCAGAAGCTAAGCACCCACACAAACATTCAGGAATATATCATAGATGAGCACATAAAATGAATTACGAGTCATATAATATGAGCTATTTATGAACAGTAAACTAAAAGATATTAAAGTATTCTTGTTAATCCTTAGAAAAGGGATAGAAGAAAGTAGAAAATATATTAAAATTCTCATCTTCGCTGAGATAATTTAAAGATACCATTTCATCCTGAAGATGATTAGAATGTGTATGGTCATCATTCACTTTGAGAAATACAAAATATGGATAGAAATGTTCACTTACAGAAATAAAAAGAGGATAAACACCTTTTAAATTATTGGAAAAATTAAAAGCAAAAACCAAACCATAGTCCATATAGCAAAAGATAGATGAAAAAGAAAACACAGGGAAATAAACTTTTATCAAAAAATGAAAGAAACAAAATTAACTTTGACTGTCATAATGGATCTAAATTTCTAAATGAGAGAAAAATATTTTTTGATAAAAATACATTTTAGAAATAGTAGGTTAATGTCTGTTGAATTGGTTGCTTTATTTTAGAGCTCTGACCCTTAATACATTAATATGAACTAAGAATTCCTGGGAGAGAGGACTTCATATATTTCACCTCCTCAAAGTACTTTATTAGTATTAGTGTCCCAGGACACTTAAAAATGCTACAGGAATCCAGGTGTTGTGGCGCTCGCCTTTAATCCTGGAACTCAGGAGGCAGAGGCAGGTGGATCTCTGTGAGTTGAAGGCCAGCCTGATTTACATAACTAGTTCCAGGCCAGCTGGGGCTACAGGGAGACCCTGTCTCAAAAAGACCAAAAATGCTTAGAGGAGAGGCATTCTTCTTGAAATTGATATTAAAAAAGATATTTACTACCATTATTTAATATTACAAGTTAAAATCAATGCTGTAATTGTCAAATAAAAATGAGATGCAATCATTAGAATGTGGAAGAATTATCGTTGTTTATAGACACCATAATTCAGATTCTTATGAGGAGACACTTTGATAATAAGTATAATCAGTGGTGAGCTAGAAAGTAAATATATATAAATTACTATTTATATTAAGTACAAAATAGCAGAGAGAAGACATGGCAAAAATCAGCTTATAACAATGAAATACTAAAATTGTAACACACAAAGGAATTTCTTAACAAGAAATATGCAGGACCTATTGAATAAAACTGAAAAGAAATGCAAGATTCATGTAAATGGGAGATGTTCACTCTGTTTTGATGGACAGAGTTGATATTGAAATTAGTATTTCATAATTGATCTATGGATTCAGCATATTCCCAATCAAGTCATCAATGAGAGATTTTATGTCTCTGTTCATGTACATGTATAAGTCTATTTATGCACATTACACAGATACAAATACAATAGCCAACATGCACACACATATTTTTCCAGTGTTTCCAAACTATGTTATAGGGCTCCTGCAAGAACACATTGGCAAGAAGAGATAAATCAGTTTTTTAAAAATTTCAACAGCTCCAGAGAGAGTGGACTGTTTTACCTCTCATCCACCTGTGCCCCTTTTCTAAGCCTAGGGAACAACCTGCAGAAGAGGGGGCGTGGTAGAATGTAAGGGCTGCGATTGGGGTGAATGGTGAAACTACAACAATGTAGTCTGGACACTCATTTGATCAACTTGATTGAACAAACAACCTGTCACCCCCCACTGGATGGTGGGGCTGTAGGTGTTTGGGCACAACAGCCTGCAGATAGGTTTTGCATGAAGGATGCTTGTACTCATGGATTATCACTTATAGCTAAAAATGAAAAAAAAAACTGAGAGAAAGATGCAGGACAGTTATGGCAGAATGCATGATCTGGGATGGGGTGGGGGTGGGGTGAAGGGAAAGAAGAACTTGAGAGAGGGGGAGAGAAGGAAAGAAAAGAAAAAAAAAAAAAAAAAAAAAAATAATAATTAATTAAAATAAATTTTTTATATTTTTACTTGTACACTCATGTGTGTGTGTGTATGTGCTGCATGTATGTAAGTGCATCCATTCTGCAGTTCCTGACTGTCGAGAGGTGTCAGATCCCTGGACCTCGGGTTATGACAATTTTAGCCACGCAGGTTTAAGCTGCTGGCTTCAAACCAAGTCGTTTTGCAAGAGCCACCAGTGCTCTTAACTGCTGAGTCCATGCTCCAGCCTGATAAAATCAGTTTGAAAGATGAGTTAAAATCAGTTTTGAAAATGAGGAATCCAAAGTCCTCATATGTCAAATTAGAAAGCGTTTAAACCACTACTGGGAGCTGAGAGATTGCCTAGGGTTAAGAGCGCCGACTGCTGAGAGGACCCAGTTGTCGATCCCCAGCACCCACATGGGGCGAGAACTGTCTCCACATTCCAGGAGAACTGTTTCAGGGGAATCCGACACCTCTCTGACCTCCGCAGCTTGCAGACCGGGTGCAAAAACCCATGAAACAGTACATCAACACAAAACTATAAACAGAAATAAATAAAAATTATTAGTTTGCCAAAAATGATTAGAAACAGAATAAAAGGGTAAACATCATAGGAGATTATTTCTAACAAGTGCTACAGAAAATAAATATCCTGGACCAGAGGGGCCAGTACTAGAGGTCTTCACCTTGGTGAGGGCAGGGGTAGTTACCTTGGCAGGAATCTGCCGCCTCTACAGCATTTAGCGGGCCGTGGGCGGACCGCCCCAGTCTCTTTTGTGCTGGAACAAGAAGGGCCGGTGCTAGAGGACTGCACCTTGGGGGCCGGGATAGTACACTGGGCAGCGTGCATCCTGCCGCCTTCTGCCAGGTCAGGAGCCGTGGCGGGACCTGTCCTAGTTCTTTTGTGGCTGGACCGGAGGGCCGGTGCCAGTGCCTGCACCTTGGTGCGGCGAGGTCTGGCAGCATCTGCCGCCTCTGTCGCGGGTAGGGGGCCGTGGGCGACCGTCCTAGTCTCTTTGTGCTGGGTACCAGAGGGCCTGGCTAGTGGTGGCCTGCCACCTTGGTGCGGGCGCGGAGGGAGTTATCCTTGGGCGCGACGGCATTGCCGTAGTGTCCGCAGGTTAGGGCCAGGGTGCAGAACCCGCTACTTTTGTGCTGGGATCAGAAGGGCCGGTGCTAGTGTTCTGCAACTTGGTGCGGGCGGAGTAGTATCCTGGGCAGGCATCTGCCGCCTCTGCCGCAGGTAGGGCCGTGGGCGGACCGTCCAATCTCTTTTGTGCTGGGACCAGAGGGGCTGGTCCTAGTGGCCTGCACCTTTGGTGCGGGCGGGAGTATTAACCTGGGCAGGCACTGCCGCCTCTGCCGCAGAGGGGACCGTGGGCGGGACAATCCAAATCTCTTTCGTGCTGGGACCAAAGGGGTCAG
>VZQC01002342.1:2052036-2117600 GCA_009823505.1 Rhizomys pruinosus
TACCTATATATCTAATTGCTTGTGCTTCATTAGTAGGATCGAAAGGTTATTCCTGGACAGACTGTCAGCCCATGAAAGGAAACAGCCAGAATTGACCAGAATCCAAGACAACAGCTCCAGAGAGAGTGGACTGTTCTGCTTCTCATCCACTTGTGCCCCTTTTCTAAGCCCAGGGAATAATCTGCGGAAGAGGGGGCGTGGTAGAATGTAAGGGCTGCGATTGGGGTGAAGGGTGAAACTACAGCAATGTAGTCTGGACCCTCATTTGATTAACCTGATTGAACATACAACCCCTCACCCCCCGCTGGAAGGTGGGGCTTTGGGTGTTTTGGCACAACAGCCTGCAAATTGGTTTTACATGAAGGATGCTTGTACTCATGGATTATCACTTATAGCTAAAAAATGGAAAAAAAAACTGAGAGAGATATGCAGGACAGTCATGGAAGAATGCATGATCTCGGTTGGGGTGGGGGTGGGGGTGAAGGGAAGGGGAGATATGCCTGAACTGAATTGGAAAATGATGTATGAAATGCACAAAGCATCAATAAAAAAAAAAGGTTGTGAAAAAAAAAAGAAAATAAATATCCTTAAAATATAAGTGTAGTTTTAAAAATATTAAGTCTTGAGATCCAAATGGAAATTTTAGTTGATAAAATGAATTAATTTAAAAAAGACATAAGAAAAAAATGGAAATTATAAAGAAAAATTAACTTTATCTGGTAATCAAAGAAATGGAAAAGACTATTATATTGGGCTTATTAATTAACAAAATAAGTACACGCATATGATAGAATGATATGCGACCTTATAAAATAACTGTCTGGCTGGAGAGATGGCACAGCAGTTAAGAGCACTAGTTGCTCTTGCGGAGGACCTGGGTTTGGTTGCCAGCACATGGTGGCTGACAGGTATCCTTAACTCCATTTCCAGGGGATCCAGCACCCATTTCTGGACTCCATATGTATTGCACAACATAGATGCAGCTATATATGTGCAGGCAAAACACTCATACACATAAAAATAAAAATGAACAAAATTTCAAAACCCTTTTCTATTATTATTTTTAATAATAATAGTTATTATTACTTGTATTCATATTTATTAGTGACCACATATAAGAAGAGGAGTTTGGAAAGTATGTGTGTGGCATATTCATGACTTTGTTTAAAAGAGAGGAAAACATTTCATCAGATGTAAATAGTGACTTCTGGGTGATAGTATTATGAATGATGTCAATCTTGTTTAATCAATCCATAATGCTGGAAAAATTACACAATTTTAAGCATGTATAGAAGTAGCTTCTCTTAATTTTCCACTAATTTCAGGGATTGTATTCTTCTATCTCCTGAAAGTACTAAATAAAATCAAACTCCCTTAGACTTCACCTATCAAAAAGAAAAGATTAAAGATTTCATTTCCTGAGGCAAATGTGTAGAGATAGTCAAAAGGAAAAACAAAGACAAAAATCAGAAACAAACTTTCAAAGACCAAACGAGCACTTAGACACACTGTTCGGAATCGGCCAGTCCTGGGGATAAAGGAACTCCAGTTGCCTGAGATAAAATGAGCAGTAAACGTGAAGGCAAAGCATGTCTACTGAGTTCCTAAACAAAGTATAATTAAACCTCTTTTTTCTTGTCCTCTGAAGTAGGTGCCAGAGATCCCAAAATATTAATGATCTCCAGAGAGTCCATTTGTACTGTTTGTTACAGCTTCATTTTTTTTTTCATCTCTAAAGGGGACATCTTAATTGTGCAATGGCCCAGGGCTTGTATCACTTTCAACCCTTTGTTTAAAAAGACAATAGTAGGCTTGCTACTGTCTCTCATCTTTCTTACTAACATCCTTCTTTCCACAAGCATCTGAGCTCGCCTCACAGGGTGCTCTCTAAGTAGCCTGAGGGATTCCTTAAACAAATATCAGTTGTATCATGTTGCTCCTCTCCTTTACATGCCCTAAAGTCTTAGTGCTCTTTCAGATCCTGTGGCCCGGCCTGCATTTTCCAACTTGAGTCTGCCACACTTTCTTCCATCCCTCACCTGGGCATTCTCTATCCACGTCACTGACTTTGGAAGTGCTTTTCCTTTCCATTTTGAACTTAGACTGGTCATTATTTTCTTAGGTTTGCTTTCTGAGAGAAATCTACTATTTCTTTGTTGTTCTTATCAATGCACTTGATTTTTGAGTGAGTGAGCACGTGTGTGTGTGTGTGTGTGTGTGTGTGTGTATGTGTGTGTGTGTGTGCGTGTGTGTACTAGGTCTCAAACCCAGGTAATTCTAGATAAGTTCTCTATAATTAGGTTACATTCTTGCCCAATGAACTTACTTGATCAACATCTCTATTATTATTATTAACTATTATTCATCTAGCATTTTATAAGCTCAGCATGGGTGAGACCACTGTTTCTCTAGTACCCAGGACAGTTTTGGAGATGCTTGATTTGTGAACTTTACAGGATTCGTCTGTAAATAATGACCATGGTAAATTTTATTTTATTTTTATTTTTTTAAATGGGGAGATGTAGGCATTCTTTTTAAATGTTTTTTATTAATTTTTATTTATTTCTGTATGTGTATGAATGTACTGTCTGCATGCAAGTCTGTACACCCGTGTCATGCAACGCTGCGGAGGTCAGAAGAGGGTGTCGGATTCCCCTGGAACTGGAGTTCTCCTGGAACTGGAGTTTCAGACGGTTCTCGGCCGCCATGTGGGTGCTGGGGATCGAAACCGCGTCCTCTACAAGAGCGGTCGGCGCTCTTAACCACTAGGCAATCTCTCCAGCTCCCAACCATGGTAAATTTTAATTTGAACATATGCACAGGACTTTGAATGACAGCTCAAGTCCTTCTGTGGCTTATTTCTGTGAATTCAGGTTAATTTTTCCAAGTGGATCAGGAGGGCAGAGAAAAAAAAGTCAAAACAAAGGTGGATTTTCCCAGATCTGGGTAACAGAGTATAGTCTAAAATTATTTAGCCTATTATGTTAAAATATGCCCTAGATTTCGTCATCCCACAGAAGGAATGTGGTTTGTGTAAACTCTTGGCATGTAATCTGACAGAGAC
Source organism: Rhizomys pruinosus (assembly GCA_009823505.1). Lineage (NCBI taxonomy): Eukaryota > Metazoa > Chordata > Mammalia > Rodentia > Spalacidae > Rhizomys > Rhizomys pruinosus. The sequence continues at coordinate 2,055,101 of VZQC01002342.1, forward strand.
AACTCTCAGGAGAGACCATGACTCTCACTACTGCATGATCCTTCCCAGGCAAAGCAGAATCTTGGTTTTATTCTTATTCTTTTTAACACCCTAGAAAGCTTAACTGTGGTCACAAATGAAATGTAAAAATATCAGGAACATATTAACAGAGACAATGTTTTCTTTTCATGTAGTCCATTTTGTCTCTTCAAAAATCCTCTACACTTTGTCAACTTTTCCTCCACTTTCACACCTTTGACTTTCCTTGTTGCTACTTACTGCAGTCAAAAGGTACAACTGTCTATTATGAGGAAGGGTTGGTATGACCAACCTGGAACACAGTATAGTGCTACAATTCAAGGACTTGTAAGAAATAAAGAGACCCAGTGATAGAGGAATGAAACTGCAAAGAAGAGAGAGAGAGAGAGAGAGAGAGAGAGAGAGAGAGAGAGAGAGAGAGAGAGAAGGGGTTATTTAAGGACTATTCTGTCAAGAAAGGTAAAGCTATCATGATATGTACTTAATGTGAAGATAGGACAGCTTAAATAAGTTATTTCCCAATACTACAATTATGTAGAGTTCCTTGTATCAGGAAGAATGATGAAAATGAGAGAGAATCTACTATAAAACCCAACAAAGAGTCAACTTAAAATTCTTGCTACCCAAACAAGCTGGAACTGACCTGGAGGCCTCCTTCCTGAAGACTAGCTTTCATAGTATCAGAGGGACTGTGGAAACTGCTGAGGGAGAAGATCAGTCAATGGCCCAGCCCAGCTATAACGTCTAATCACCACAACGACCATGCAGCAAACTATTTCTATTGGTGTAGTAGTGGCTCTTTTATCTTGGCCATGACCAACAGCTTTAGTACTTAAACCCTGCTCAATGGGTGGGAACTCATGTGGAGAAAAAAGGTTCTAGATCCTAGAAAGAAACCTTCTTTTGTCACATCCCTAGACAAATGTGATTTCTTAGTGTATAGCAAATATTAATGCTTATATTTACAGATATGTATACCTCTCACCACTCATCAAAGAAACTTCATTTTGCAAGAGATGGAGACCATTACACAGTTTCACAACTGGTCAGAACCAGTGAATAAGTGTCCATTAGATGTCCTGCTCTGAGAGACATATCTATAGGGCAACCTCTACACCTAAGGCTTGGGATAGGTAGCAGAGAGACAATGTGTCTCTGAACTCTCACTAGCAAAACTTCCTCATGCAACAGATGGTGATGAACACAGAAAACCACAACTTGCCAAAATATAGAGCATAATAGGATTACTACAGTAAATATCTGCCACCGGGGCTCAGGGACCATTGCAGAAGAGCCAGGGGTGGTGGATGGCCAAGAGGAAGCAGTTTTTCAGGAGGCTGGGAACCTGTTCCTATGGATTTACAGCAGTGATGACAGCATGCATAAGACCTATGTAAACTCAAAGCAGACAAAAATAGGTAAGAAGCTCCAAGTTTAGTTGAAGAACTATTGGCAATTGAACATTGTTGAGTGGGGGAGAGTTGATCTTCTTTAAGGGAGTGATGCTAGATAGGCTGACCAGGCTCCAGTAGATGAACTTACACCTAGGGACTTCTAGAGACACAAACGTAACTTAATAGACCATAATACATATTACAGAATGCATAAAACCTAGCAGGATGTGGCTATAGGTGTGTGAAATAGGAGAAAGTCTCTAAATATGATTAATTGGTGTGAAATTCACAAAAATTCAATTAAAAAATTCAATTTTTTTTGGTGCATCAAGGTGTGTGTATTATTGACTACAAACTGATACAATTACCAAAGCTTTAAAAAATTCACACATGGGGCTGGAGAGATGGCCTAGTGGTTAAGAGCGCAGACTGCTCTTACAGAGGACCCGGGTTCGATCCCCAGCACCCACATGGCGGCCGAGAACCGTCTGAAACTCCAATTCCAGGAGAACTCCAGTTCCAGGGGAATCTGACACCCTCTTCTGACCTCTGCGGCATTGCATGACACAGGTGCACACACTTGCATGCAGACAGTACATTCATACACATACAGAAATAAATAAAATTAAAAAAAAATTAAAAAAAAATTCACACGTGACAACAGATTTGTTAATGTTGACTAATTGTTAATAGATTAAGCAAATGTTCATATAAATTAAGATGTAATAGAATGTTCTATGAAGTATTAATATACTAAATAGTAACAGATAGACAGAATTTAGAGCAAATAAATCAAGCTATAACTGTTGAGAGATACAGAATTAAGAGAATCCAGAATTGCTTAAGCAGGTTAGCTGGTTCTGCTGATTGTTTTTGATAGTGAAGTTTTACTGGAACATACCCACACTCGGACATTTGTGCATCGGGCATAACTGTTTTTGCATGGGAAGGGCAGAGTTGAGCAATCATGACAGAGGCCATGTAGCTCACAGAGCCCCAAACACATTTATTATCTCTTATAAAAAATGTCCTTAATATTTGAAGTTCATGTTGAACAGGATGAAATAAATTCTCTAGATGTTACCTGTTGGTAGGTGTATAATATTGGCTAGAGGAACAATTTAGAATAATCATATGAAGAGTCTAAAAATACATACATTTACTAGTTATACAATTATATTGTTGGGGGTTTGGTAGTGTTTTACTTTGTCTTCAAGTGCTGTGGCAAAACACTCTGACCAAAATCAACTTGGGGAGGAAAGGGTTTATTTGGCTTACATCACCTGGGTCACAGTTCATCACTGAGGGACCCCAGCATAGGAACTCAGGGCAGGAACCTGGAGGCAGGAGCTGATGCACAGGCCATAGAGGAATGCTTCTTACTGGGATGATCAGCCCGCTTATATAATATACAACCACCTGCCCAGGGGTGGCACCACCCACAATGGGCTGGACACTTCCACATTGCTCGACAAACTAGACAATACTCCAAAGATGTGGCCACAGGCCAGTCCAATGGAAACAATTCCCCAACGGAGGCTCCCTCAACCCAGGTGTGTCAAGTTGACAGTAAAGCTATCCAGCACAGGTAGTAAAGTTAAAAATACTTTGTGGCCTTTAGAAAGGTGGTGAGTAAACAAATTTCTGACTATTCTTAGCTCTTTGATTCTTTCAATTGTGGACTTTTTATCTACTAAGAATCATGGAATTATTGGGAAATGAAATTCAGAAGTACTAAGCGAGGTCATACGGTTAGCTGGAATTTCTTCCAAAGTTATGGGAACATGGTGGAGCTGTGAATCAACAGTGGTGGGAAGCTACCCAACTTTGGTTTTGTGGTGTTTGATGACTCGGACCCTGTTCGGAGGGTCCTCAGCAACAAGCCTATCATGTTCTGAGGCTGTCCACCTGAATGTGGAGAAGACTAGAGCCACCAGGTAGATAATTATGACAAGCTCAGCCCACTTCACCTTCCTGTACGCCAAATATGTTAGAAATGCTTTACTCACAAAAAAGTGAAAACTACTCTCTAAAATGGTGACTTCCTTTTCGGTTTTTCCAAAATAAAGTTCTCTAGCATTAAAGTAAATGTGGATACATGTGTTGTAACAGGACTTTAGTAATTACAACAATCACACTGCCCAAATAGTCATATAGGAGAATGATTTAGAAAACTACTGTACTGTTTTGGCCATCTTTGTTTCCACTTTGCATAATGAAACAAGTTCTCACAGATGAATTCCTAGAATCCCCTTCTACTGTACTGCTCAGAATATAGAATCCATTGTTAAGGGTGGAGAAGGAAGAAGCCAGTTCCTAACTGAACCTACTTCTTCCTTCAGAGATTGATATCGACTAGAAAGAAGGGAACTGTTCTTTTGAAGTTGACACTACTAAAATCCTTTCATGGTTTTTTTTTTATTTATTTTTTAAATTTATTTCTGTATGTGTACGAATGTACTGTCTGCATGCAAGTCTGTGCACTCGTGTCGTGCAATGCCGCGGAGGTCAGAAGAGGGTGTCGGATTCCCCTGGAACTGGAGTTCTCCTGGAATTGGAGTTTCAGACGGTTCTCGGCCGCCATGTGGGTGCTGGGGATCGAACCCAGGTCCTCTGCAAGAGCAGTCGGCGCTCTTAACCGCTAGGCCATCTCTCCAGCCCCCCTTTCATGGTTTTTAAGACATTGAATATCCCAGAAAAATTTAAAATTTCTGTCAAAACTGATGGGACAAAAGGCCACAGCAGTGGTTAGAGGTATAACTAGTATTAGAGTATTTACCTACCACAAATGAAGTTCTGACACTAACAAAAGAAAAAGACATGCATAGCAGTTATTGGTGCTAAGTTTGAAATGCCAGTATTAAATCTACAAAAAATGGGGCTGGAGAGGTCACTCAGTAGTCAGAGGACCCACGTTTGGTTTCCAGCACCTTACATGGCTGCTAACAAACTTCTGTGGCTCTACTTCCTGGGGATCCAACTTCCTCTCCTGACTTCCATGAGCATTGCGTGACATGGGTGCATTTACATACATGCAGGTAATATACCCATGCACATAATAAGCAAATAACTTCTCGAATGTAGCTGTGGGTGCTGGAGAGATGGCTCAGCAATTAGGAACACCTGCTGTGCTTTCCAAGACCCAGGTTTGAATCCCAGCATCCACATAGCAGCTGACAACTGTCTGTAACTCCAGTTCCAGGGGATCTGATGCCCTCTTCTGGTCCTCTGCAGGCATTGCATGACATACATGCAGACAATACACACATAAAAATATAAATAATAAATAAAAAAACAAATGGAGCTACTACCCATTAGCCAAGACCAAGTATGAGCTTCAATAGGTCTTTCATGTTTAACTGTCCTCAGTAGCAGCCGGTGCCATCCTTTAACTCCCACTGAATACCTGCCATTTACTGGATAAATTCACTTGCAGAAAATCTCAGTAGCTGTTGCCAACTTCTACAGAAAAAAAAAGTCTTGGGAAAGCTTAAATGCTTTGCCAATGAATAATGCCCTTGCCACTTGCACAATCGGAGCTATGTATCACATTGTATAATAATCACATCTTGTCATAAATTCTTTGCTTTCAAACTCATTCACAGGAATATGAGTTGAAAAGGCTTCAAGAAATTGCCATTTTGCAGATGAGATTTCTATGGAATACTACCATGAGGAGTTTACACTTGAACATGCATTTGCTAGTACCTCACATACCCTATGTTCATGATGAGAATCCATTAGCATAGTTGATCACATGTGATGACTTCTCTAGGCCACATATAAAGTACTATTCTAAAAGAAGCCCCTAACATTTAAAGTTTTTAAACCAGGATTATGCCTTAGATTTCAAAGCATTCACTGTGCACTACTGAGTCCTGCTTTACCAATGGAACCTGGGATGATTGGCGCTCACATTACTGCCATTACTGAGCATATTTTAATTTCTAGTGGATTTTTGGCATTCAATTCTTACTACATACTTTCTTCACAAATAAAAGTTTCCTATTTATGCCACCAATCACAAAACCTGTTTAAAGCATTAGAACTGAGCATGGTGGTGCACGCCTTTAATCCTAGCACTCAGGAGGCAGAGGCAGGTGGATCTTTGTGAGCTCAAGTCCAGCCTGGTCTACAGAGTGAGTTCCAGGTCAGCTGGGGCCACAGGGAGACCAAAAACAAAACAAAACAAAAAAAAAAAAACAACTGAACAGAACCACAGCAATGACAAGTGTCTAAACCTGAATGCTTCTTTTGGTGTAGGCATCTGAAACTTGTGATGTATTGAGTCTAAGGACCCTTCCAGGCAACCAGAAGAAGCCAAGTTCCTTTGCAATTGCTTGGCCTTTTAAGTGGTTTAATGAGTCACAAAACCCATATCATTTCATCTCTCACAAATGCTAACAGATCTGCTTTGTTAGGTTGGTTTTCAATCTTCAGTGCCCCAGGCTCAGTTCCTATGAGGCCAGCTTTGCCCCTGGTCACCCAGGCCTCTGTCCAGTGTGAGGCCAGTCTAACAGGCTCTCCCACTCCAGTGGCAAGCTTTGGCTTTACCAGCACCAGGCTTTTTCCCAGCCTTCTCCATTGTGCTTGCTGTATTTCTATTTGAGTTGCCTTTACCAGAGGGAGAAGAGGTGCTTCTGCCTTCACATTTCCGGGAATTGTATACTGTCTAACCAGGTCTGATTTGCCTTCTGGCAGCAAATGTAGGATGAATGCAGTCGTTATATTCAGTAATCTTCCAGTTCATCTCTCTTGAGTTTTCCTGCATACTTATCAGATTTGGATCCCACAGACTCATAATGTAGTTCTCCAGATAAATATTTAGCAAGAAGAATGGCATTGAAAGTGTGACATCTATGCCTGAGTGGACAAAACACCAAACCAACATGCTACTGGACATCATTTCAGGGTCTTTTTGTCCATGTACAGCATACAGTTAAAACCCATCCAGATGCATTAGTGAGGTTACAGGGTAAGGGAGTGGACTCTCTGAGAGCCAATGAGAGATGAGGAGGGTCTCAGTCATTACTTAACTCCACCCTCAATATAGTCCTAGTATATAAACATGAACTTGTTCATTTTGGCAAATGATGAGCCCTAAGTTCAAGAGAAGTTTAGAAAATTTTCCATGGGTCAATGGTATAGCTTTACAATAAACTCAGCAGAAAGAAATGTACTACTCTTGTATTCAGAGAAAGTAAATTCTTTTAAGGGCTGCCAATCAGAAGTACTATGTTGGATTTCTGGTGCAGAGCAAGAAAAAAAGGGAAATAAAATTGATGGGCAAAGATCTTATTCTGTTGAGGCTCATTACTTTGTGGTGTGCTCAGACTTAATACTTATTCCATGCTCCTGGAAGTTTTCCTATCCACTGTACATTGGTCTCCCCTCTCACTCAGCAAGCAACCCTGGCCAATGCACACATTACAATCAGTAGCACATAGATCAGAAAATAAAGCTGGAGCAGTAACTAACTTTTTCCATAATGTCATCCCTGCAGATTTAATGTTGAAATATGTGCTGCTTGTCTGACTCAAGTGAATGGTCTCCTTTGCAGGATGTGCAAAGGACTCTGATTTAAGGTAAGTTCTAGGTCCCGGAAAGAGCCCAATTCATTGATATTTAGAATTAGAAGTAGGGACTCTGACATTGAGGGCTTATTTTCAACTCAGCTGAACACCAGGAAGGCTTTATCACAATTACGGTATTCTGTAGAGGCAGAAAAAAAGAGGCTACTGGCAGGGACAGTAGGAGTTTTCACTGTCTTTAGTTTAGTTCTCCTCGTAGCTTCTGCTGCAGCAGCTTCTACTAGGTCTTCTACTAGGTTTAGATGGTTCCACTGCTGTATACAAACGTTCTAAGAGTGCTTTCTTACTTGACCTGTATGTTTTATTGGGTTCTTGGCACATTCTTAGGAACATTCAGTTCAGAGGAAGAGGGCATTTTATAGTGGAAAACAGACAATAAATGGGAGGAAAAAATAAACAAAAAGGGCTTAGGAACTTATGTGGGGGCATCACAGTGGATAAGTGGAGAGAAAAGAAATTTTTTTTCAAAAACTTTTATTGATGAATTGTGTATTTCATTCATTATCTCTCAGTCCAGTTTGGATGTATTTCCCCTCTCCCTGCCCCCACCCCACCCCTGTTCATGCCTTCTGCCATACATGTCTTGCATCTTTCTCTATCTTTCCAAAGTTTTTCTCTGCAGAGGCTTGTTGGTTTGGGCAGAGTTTAACTGTATCATTCAGTTCTTTAACCCAGTCTTTATGTTGTTGCTGTTCCCTCCCTTTTGCATTGCTCTAACAGATGCCTATATAATCATCACATATGCGTCAAAATTATGACCTCTGGGAATAAACTGTATGTTAATTCCAAAATATATTTAGGAATTCACATTTTCCCACTTTAATTTTATATTATTCTAAAATAGTAATACATGCCTTCCACCCATATACCATAATTACAGAGTCTGAACATAAGTGGGAGGTCGATTCTAGAGACCGTTAAGAGACTTACATTATCTAACAGAGAAGGATGATAGTTAGAGTAGGTGGAATAAGCAAAATTATTTCCTAGGCCATAGATACGACCCTGTGCAATTCATAGAAGGGAGACGCATACAAGCAGTGGGTCATTAGTGTGTAACGGCCATTGAAAAGTTAGAATAGAAATCAGTAGTCTTAGCAATTAGACATGCACATACACCACACCACACCACACACACACACACACACACACACACACACACACACATATATATATACATGATGAGCAAATTTTCAATTCTTCAAGACACGTGGACAGCCATTTGTTTCATAAATGCTTTAATCTGTGATGATATCAAGTTTTACCCACTTATTGAATACTGCAACTCAAAGGACACTGGTAGGCTCTGGGGCAGTATACTAAGGAGAACCTATCTCAATCCTGCCTTTGGGTAGCTTACAATGCAATAGTGTCATCCAAGAAGCATATAGTTGGCACAAGGTGATAAATGAAAGTGATGGGGCACACTGTGCGTGGACTAAATACATTATAACATTCTCTTTCAGGTCATAGTTTGCCCTCTGTCTTCCTCCTCCTGAATCTTAACAAATAGCTAGCTTAACTGAATGATTTTTTCCTCCCCAGCACTCTGAATATCCAATCTATGTGATCTTTTTATATTATTTTATTTATTTTTGTATGTGTATGAGTGTACTGTCTGCGTGTAGGTTTGTGCACCTGTGTCGTGCAATGCCGTGGAGGTCAGAAGAGGCTCTCAGATTCCCCTGGAACCGGAGTTCTCCTGGAATTGGAGTTACAGACGGGTCTTAGCCGCCATGTGGGTGCTGGGGATCGAACCCGGGTCCTCTGCAAGAGCAGTCAGTGCTCTCAACTGCTAGGCCATCTCTCCAGCCCCCTATATGATCTTTGTTTGCTAGAAAGTTTCTCACATTTTGGATTACTTGAAGCTCATAATGAAAGGGAGATCCTCTAATCTCTTGAAAGGGGATACACATACCACTTTGGGGAGCCAAAGTGGAATCCCAATATTCCCAAGTCCCTTCAGAAGACAGAATCTGAACAGGCTTAGATCCCAGGACTCTCACCTGTGTATTCAACATACTCCACCTGGATTATCTGTAGAACTACCACTGATAGAACATGCCAACCAATGCCCAGAGGTGAGCATCCAATTTTAATTTCATTTCCTCTTTGTTTTTTTCTCTCTGAAAATGTGTCAGTTAATCCTCACATGGCCAAACTGAATAATGTACTTGACTTGAGTTTGGAAAGGAAGCTCCTGGGTGATGAAGTGTCAGTGCTGGTAGTAGTCAGCATCAGTAATGGTTAGTAGCTTTTGGCTTCATGGAGTCATAGCATTGCTTATATGGGAGGACTTAGTAATGGGCTCTGAGCTATCTTTACACGTATGGTGTATTTTTGTAAAGGTTACAGTATAGGAGTGAAAGGTGGTCTTCGTGAATATTTTTTGTCCCTTTGAATTTAAAGTATGGGCAAAAATAAGTAAAAAGTTTAAATTCACAGATATTAACAATGCTATGATGTTATGAAGTCCTTTGAAAAGTGTAATTGGAATTGCTAATAGAGAAACAAAACATGTCCAGTCAAATCCTGAATAAGGTGACGGAATCCACTCTTTGATCCTTTAACTGCCATGTTGGTCTGATTGATGAGTGACTTGGTGTTAGCGAGGCACAGCATGCCTACATCTGACATGTACACTCATCCTTACTTTCTGTTGAAATCCTTAATCCAAAGTATACCAATAAAGAGAGGACTTACATTATTGACTTGAAGCTGAATTAAAAAAAAATTAAGCTCTTTAAAGAATTCTGAGCTATTTGCGAATATCCAAAGATATGAAATGACATTCAACTTGTAATTAATTGACGCTGCCAGGGCGACCTTCAAAACTTAATGAAGAGCATATTTTCCCTTTTATCTCTTTTACGGTTTTGGATTTGAAGCTTCAACCCTGAGAAATATGTGATAGGTGTTGCATAATATTTTCTAAAAAGAACCCACTTATTGAAAATCAAGCACAGCTGAGCATGGTGATGCACACCTTTAATCCCGCACTTAAGAGAAGGTTGATCTTTGTGAGATCCAGGCCAGCTTGGGCTACACACAGAGTTCCAGGAGCAGCTGGGGCTGTAGGGAGACCCTGTCTCAAAAAACAAACAAACAAACAAACACAAATGAGAAAAGAGAAGAAAATCAAGCAAACAGGGAAATGAACAGTTTTATGAGATCTGATTAAATGAACAAGTTCAATAAATGTAGATCAGTCTCTACTGAAAATTATCCTATGAGAGTTATGGCAAAGAAAATATTGTATTCTTTTTTTATGGGAATCCAACCCGAGTCCTCTGCAAGAGTAGTCAGCACTCTTAACCACTAGGCCATCTCTCCAGCCCCAAGATTGTATTCTTTTTAAGTACAATATTTATGGGCTTAAATTTACAGCATAAAAGATGAGTCACTGGGCGTGGTGGCGCACACCATTAATCCTAGCACTCTCGGGAGGCAGAGGCAGGCGGATCTTTGTGAGTTCAAGGCCAGCTTGGTCTACAGAGTGAGTTCCAGGACAGCTGGGGCTACAGGGAGACCCTGTCTCGAAAAGACCAAAAAAAAAAAAAATGAGTCATCAGGCAAAAAAGAAAAAGCCAGGCGTGGTGGTGCACATCTTTAATCCTAGCACTTGGGAGGCAGAGGCAGGAGATCTTTGTGAGTTCAGCCTGGTCTACATAGCGAGTTGCAGGGCAGCTGGAGCTACAGGGAGACCCTGTCTCAAAAAGACCAAAAAATAAATAAAAAGACGAGTCATTACAATTACTACCTTAAAGTCATTGCTGAAGAGTTCATCCATGGGCTTATTTAAAGCTGTCAGATGTGGGGCTGGAGAGATAGCCTAGCGGTTAAGAGCACCGACGCTCTTGCAGAGGACCCGGGTTCGATCCCCAGCACCCACATGGCGGCTAAGAACCGTCTGTAACTCCAATTCCAGGAGAACTCCAGTTCCAGGGGAATCCGAGACCCTTTTCTGACCTCTGCGGCATTGCACGACACGGGTGCACAGACCTGCATGCAGACAGTACATTCATACACATAAATAAATAAATTAAAAAAAAAAAAAGCTGTCAGATGTTCCCTGTGCTTGGTTAACAACAGGTCTCTGTTCATCTGTCTCCCTGCAACCTTTTTAGCAGTCTCTGAAATTTCTCTCCATCCTGAAAACTCAGCATTCTAGAGAAATGAAAATAGCTTATCATTTCTCATCTCTTTATTCTTCTGTCAAATCTAACATGGAAACATGGTTTCTTTATGATATTAGAACAATTCTCTGAGAAGAACTGGAGTCTCAGACTGATCTCAGAGTTATTCTCTGTATTTCAGGTTCTTCTGTTTCTAGGGCGACATGAAATTGTTTATTTCCAAACCAAATTTCATCACCTCTCTTGTCCAGTCTGACGTGGTGGCAGCTGAGACCCAAATGATTTTCTTTCCCAGGTGTGAGGGGTTATTACACAACCTAGTTAGTTTTTAGCCAACTTAACTTCATAAAACTTACCCAATGACAGTCCTTGGAAACTATAACTGCAATTACAACTTTAATAAGGGTGTGAACCTTCCAAGAATGAAGCTAATTGACCTGAAAATGGCTGAGACAAGAAAGCAAGTCTTGATTAACTAAAGATCAACATAGCAATTGAGACATTCCATCCATGGATGGCAGACAAGCTCAACATTTATCTTTCAGTCTCATAATTATTAATCTTCTGGCCACCTGACTTTTGAATTACACATAAGAAAATGTTATGATACTATTCAAGGCATCTTTGTGGTTGGGGCTGTTTAAAGAAGCAGAAAACTTGATTGTGCTGAAAATCATACTTCCCAATGTAGAACAATAAAATTGGCACATAAGAAAAGCATGGTTTGGATATTTTGTGTGTCATGTGATTTAAAGCAAATAGCAGAAGAAACAGATATAAGCAACTAAGGGTTGGATTACTGCTGAGCAGCAGCAGTTCTTAGGATGCATGTCATCCTCATGTGAACTATAAATAAATACAAAGTCCCAGGTCCTATTCCCAGAATCTTGACTCAATGGGCCTAAGAGGTAATTTTTACAGCTCCCAAGATGATTCGCATGTTCAATCAGTGTTGAGAATGATCTCTTAGAGCTTGCTTTTTGCTATAGCTAAAGCTTTTGGCAACTGTTTTTATGTTAGTAATGGATTTGGAGACAGAGAAAAAGAAAGCCATTTGAGAATGATGCAAATTGACCTGCTTTCTTGCCCTAAAGAGCATGTGGTACCTCTTTCAGCATGCTGGCTTTCCCCCATCTTCTTTCAAAAGGAACCAGCGTCTCACTGTTGGCCATGGACCCAGAATACAGAGGTGATTCTTTAAAGTATAGATGTAAGAACAAACAAGCAGCCTACAGAATAGGGGAAATTATTTGACAGCTATATTTCAGGCAAGGGAGGTGTTAATATCTAGAACCTATATAAAATTGCAAACATTAAAAAGCAATCCCTTCCCTTAAAAATTAAAAAAAAAAAACTGCTAGTCAACGAATACGCTACTGTAATGAACAAACAGTTTTCAGAAGAAGAAACACATTGCCAATAAATTTTTTTTGGACTTTTTGAGACAGGGTCTTCCTTTAGTCCCAGTTGGCCTGGAGCTCACTATGTAGACCAGGCTGGCCTTGAACTCACAGAGATCTGCCTGCCTCTGACTCCTGAGTGCTGGGATTAAAGGCGTGCACCACCACACCTGGCCTAAGATGGTTCTCAGCCGCCATGTGGTTGCTGGGACTCAAACCCGGGTCCTCTGCAAGAGTGGTCAGTGCTCTTAACCACTGAGCCATCTCTCCAGCCTGCCAATAAATATTTTTAAAATTATTCAATATCCCTAGCTATTAGGGAAATGAAGAACAAAACTACTTTGTGATACCACCTCATTCATGTCCAAATGTCTAGTATTACAAGACCTGGCAACAAATGCTGGTGAGGATGTGTGAAAAGAACATGTATTCAGTGCAGGTGGAAATCAGTTTGGAGTTTTCTCAGAAAATTAAGGGTGGAACCACCATGTGTCCCAGCTATACCACTCATAAATATATACCCAAAGACTTCATATCCCAATACAGAGAGACTTATACATCATGTTTATCCCTGTTCTATTCACAATAGCAAGAAAGTCAAACCAGACTGGGTGCCCATCAATAAAGAGATGACTGGATTATATAATACTCATCTTGTATTTAGCTGAAAAGAAAAATGAAATGATTAAACTTGTGGAAAGTGGATGGATCTGCAAATTATTAAGCAAAATGATCTATAACAGAAATGATCTATATCAGAAAGACAAAAACTACATATTCTCCCTTTCATGAAGATCCTAGTTTTTAATGTATACATCTATGTACATAAATAAGTGTAAATGTGAGAAAAACTTAAAATATTAGAAACTAGACCAAGAGAAGGGCAAAAGGGGAGCCGAGGAGGGCTGTAGGGAGGGCTAGAGGACACATGCAACATGAATGGAGACCACAGGTGGGCTGCAGTTACAAGGAGAGGTAGGACCAGGGACTGAGGGAGATGGCGGTATAAAATATAGTAAAACACACTTTGAGAATGCCATAATCATAGCCAAGGCTTTGTATTATAATTTTAAAATAAAATAAAGTCTTTAAAATGTTCAGCTGTAAAAAGCTGGGCTTTCATCTGCCCTCTCTCTTTCTCAGTGTATCTTAAGAAGTCAATGCCTTTTCAAGAAGCAAGTTCTTCCAGTGATAGAGACCAGGAAAGCTGTCAGACACTGGGGTCAGAGAGCAGTAGGCATCCAGCCGAACTCTCACAGTAAGAGTGATCAATAGTAGGGGGGCATTACCAAGTATCACATGCGTGCTGACCCAACTCACAAGACAACTGACACAATATCCCAATGCTAGTAGCCTAGGCAAGTTAGTAATTTTTTCCCATTTATTGTTATTATTATTAAAGTTTTTCCATAAGTCATACATCATTTCTCGATCAAATCTAGAGTCGCTTCCCTTTCCATGCCCCCCATCCCACCCAAGTCCCTGCACTCTGCCATACAGGTCTTGCATCTTTTTCCTAGTCTTTCCAGAGTTTTTTTTTTCAGTTCTTTTGTTGTTGTTCTCTCCAACTTGTATTGCTACATTATATATATATATATATATATATGCATATATAGTTATATATATATATATATACATATATACATACATACATACCATATCACTTAAATTGGAGGATTTTTTTCTTCCCTAAATATGTCATATTTTCCTTAAGGAAGTGCCTGAAGATTCCACCTTGGCAACCCAAACAACTATCAATCCTTCACTTTTGCTCCACATTGGGGTCTTTCTCTCCCACGGTCCCCCAAAATGAAGTCCAGTAAGCATGTGCCCTGTCTCGATCCCCCTGCACTGGCCTCCATGATACAGCCCAGGTAGTCCAAAAGTGGCAGTCTACACTCTGACGAGGCTGACATCCCCATAGCTGTTAAGTCCACAAGCTGGGTACCTCAGTAGTTCCCATCTGGCATTGAAGGTTTGGAGGATTCTTGGAGAGACATGAGTCCTCAGTCCATATTAGGAGGTTACAGAGCCGTGTCTCATGTCTTTGAGGAGTGCCAAAAGAGGTGGCAGCCACAGAGTAGATGCAGCAAGTTAGTAATTTTTACTCATTGATGTGTAGTAGCACCAATTCATTCATGTAAGAGTTGACATTGGTGGGGCTGGAGACATGGCTCAGTAGTTAAGAGCACTGGCTGTTCTTGCAGACTGGGGTTCAAATCCCAGAATCCTCATGGCAGCTAACAACCATCCATAACTTCAGCTCCAGGGATCTGACGCCCTCTTTTGTCATCTCTGGGCACTGCATCATGTGGGTGTACTTATATGCATGCAGGCAATATACTAATACACATTAGAAAAATGGCATTGCAGCCGGGCATGGTGGCACACGCCTTTAATCCTAGCACTGGGGAGGCAGAGGCAGGCAGATCTTTGTGAGTTCAAGGCCAGAGCGAGTTCCAGGACAGCTGGGGCTGACCCAGACTTGAAAAGATTCCCCCCCCCAAAAAAAATGGCATTGCTAGGGACAGGGACTTCTGCCACTAAAAAAAGATTGGGCAGACTCACCTTGGAAATCTAACATAATTTAGAGAATTCAGAACTGAGGACTCAAATATCTAGCACCTCTATCACCAGCCAGGCCCTTGGCCCAAGGCAAGTCATTAAAGTCCATTTCCCAATTTGTAGAACTGGAAAGGTAAAGAAGCTTGAAGATTGTTGTATAATAGCCACTTTGAGCACTAAAGCTTGATACTAAAGCTTTCTCAGAGAGTGAGTAGAGCCTGGTGGTTAAAAGCTTCCTTGAAGTACCAATTGCCCTGTACTTCAAGGGGAGAATCTACATGGCACCCTCAAATACTACACGGCACCCCCAAAGCTCATTCAACATGGAAAGAGCTGGTCATAAGAGGAGGAGAGCTTTGGCTGCATCTTCCAAGAAAATTATTCAATCTAACAATTATTTGTATAAATACGTGTGTCAATAAAATTTTTATAAAACAATGACCACATTTCTTGTCTGTCTCTCCAATCCCCTTTAAAATTATGCTCTTTTTTTTTTCTCGTGATTATGATATAAAATCTGTAATTTTTCTCAGTGATTCTCAATTCTGCCTTTACATTAGTAGATACTAGGGAATTAAAACAAAAATGAAATCCCACTGATAGCTAGAAACCAATTCTGGACCATCCAAATGAAGGCTGTAGAGACAGGGTTTAAGTATTAGTAATTTTGAAGCTTTCTAGGTCACTCTAAGGTCAAGCTAGTCTCCTACAGCCATAGAATTAGGCCAGCTGCTCTTTTCTGCATCAGCTTGCACCCCTTGCATGCTTCCATTGTCATGTATCTGTCTGTATGTGCTCTCTCTATCTCTTCCTCTGGCCTTTAGTCTAAACTTTGATACCCAATGCCCAATTTTTATCTGACCTTTAACAATGTGCTTTAGCGTTTATATGTATGCTGCTCTCTAGAAACCCTAAAGTCTAGCTGTATGCACCATCCATGTTACACTTGGAGAGTGTTTTCTTAAATTACTGTTTGCATATTATGTTTATGTGTATCTTCTAGTTGGAGAATATGCTCTTTCTTTCTTTCTAGAGCCAGGTCCTTCATTTATTCTTCCATGTTCCCCTTAGAGTGGAGTGAGAAGATGCTTAGAAAAGTACATATTTTGGATGCAGATTCATTGACACTCACTCAAATCAGCTTCTTTACTGATATTTTTCACAGATTTAGATTTTCGGTGTAAATGAATAGTTGTTATTTTGTATTCCCTAAAGAGATTCTTGTGTAGTACTTTGCTCTATTTACATAAAAGAAAACACTTTATTGTAGGTAAGTGGATGCAGAGCCCAGCAGTTCTTAGCTTATCAATAATAAGCATGGTGAATTTTTACAGTATATTTTTCCATTAGCATTTTTTGTTCCACTAGCTTGTCAACTCTAAACTTATTGCAGTATTGCTATCAGGCAGAAAGTGGGCATGGCACACAAACTTAGAATCTGGGTTCCTGATCACCCAGGCCAGAGACCTCCCTCACTTCCAGAATCTAACTGTTCTCCTCACAGTAAATGAAACTGCAAGAACAAATTATCTTTTTCTTCCATTGATATATCCGAGTGCCATTTTAGCCAGTGAGCAAAAGAAACCAAAGGTGGCCTTTTGCGAGGCTCCAGAAGGAGCTTTTCCTGGAGACTGGGATTGCTCAAGCTATTTTAATCAAGAAGACAGCATGGGAGAAACATATATCACCACAGGGTATGACTGAAGGAGCTTTGCACAAGTACATGAAACTCTAGCTGTCTCTCTGATTTCCTAAAGTGCCAAGAACTACAAATATGTTATCTTAGGAAGCAATTTAATGGTAAAACTTTAGATCCACATTTTAAAATTACCCTTTGGTCATTGGCTATTGTTGGGAAGCTTTCCAGGGTTTCTCTGCATGAAGGAATGGGTCTTGGTGATAAATGTATCCACTGAGTCAGTTTCATCTATTCCAATACAAAGATGGAGGGGTTGGATTTAATCATCACCTGCTCACCAACAGCATGAGATTTGGGAAAGGGGAAGAGGGTCCTTTTCTCTCTTTTAATTCTAAATAACTAAATTTAGGGTAGACTTAACCAAGTCTTAACCAAGAATAGAGGAAAAAGTTATGTCTAAAAGGAAAAGGGTAGGAAAACATTTCTAATGTAGCTTTGTCAGTTTATTTAAAATTGCTATTATCAGAGGAACAAGACACCTTCTGCTGGAGAATGCATTCTAGATATGATAGGGAAGCTCCACCCATGACATCACCACAGTATGGTAGGTAGTCTAATGAGATCTGCACAGTGATAAAACCAGTTGACATGCCTATGTGGATGGGAACATTTTCATGGGGCCCTACCTCTAGATGAAGAGTTACAGGCAATCAATGCATGTGGAAGAGGGGAGAATCAATTTTCTCCAGGGACTAGCTTTCTCTAACCCCAAGTGGTCAGCCCTAAACACATGGACTTGTGAGTACCACTAAAGGAACTCAGTGAAATATGTGTGTGTGTGTGTGTGTGTGTGTGTGTGTGAGAGAGAGAGAGAGAGAGAGAGAGAGAGAGAGAGACAGAGAGACAGAGAGACAGAGAGACAGAAAGAGACAGAGACAGAGAGAGAATGTATGTATGTATGTATGTATGTATGTATGTATGCATATGGAACAGGAGGAAAGAGACTTGGAGTTGGAGGCATGTGAGGAGTTAGAGGGAGGACAGAGAGGGGTGGAAATGATGCAAATACAATATTCATGTGTGAAATTCTCAAAAAATATTAAAAGAGAACTCTCAGCATTGAGACTGGTGAGCTTCCCCGTCTGGCAACGCTCTGAGTTGTGTTACACACTGATGCCAGCAGGGTGTGTGGCCTGAGTGCACAGTGAGAGGATAATGGAAGTTCAGCATCTGGTACTCTGCCTCCTGCAGTTATATGTTTCTTACTTTGGCTGATTTTTTATTTTAATCTTTTCATTTAATAATCTACAATCATAAGAAAATAAAATTGCTATTAAACTACATTAAAATGAAAAGAAAGATAAAATTGATTAAATATTTTTCACCTAAACAGCATATTCAAAATTTTATCATTTTAACATATAAACTAGATTAAAATCAGGAGCTAATAAAGGTTTTTTTTTTTTTTTTTGGTCTTTTTGAGACAGAGTCTCCTTGTAGCCCTAGCTGTCCTGGAACTCACTCTGTAGACCAGGCTGGCCTTGAACTCACAAAGATCTGCCTGCCTCTGCCTCCTGAGAGCTAGGATTAAAGGTGTGCGCCACCATACCTTGCAAAACTTTTCGTGGTGGTGTACTTGGTCTTTAAAGTCTAGGGTGTTTACAGCACTTTTGATTGTATTACTCACATCTCATGTGCTCAAGAGCTCATGTGGATGGTGCTGCTATATTGGAGTGCAGGTTTGGATCCATCAACTGGTATTTTAGACAGCAGATAGATATCACTGCCAACACTTAGCTATCAACTATACTTTGTATTTTATTCTGCTGGCTCTCATCTCTCAGAGGAGAGTACCTTAAAAAGTACATACTGTGTTAGCAAAAACTTACGGGCCTTTGAGCAAAATAGACTAATATCTTTCTTTACCGCTGCATAGAACTCCATTGTGTAGATGTACCACATTTTCTCTATCCACTCGTCAGTTGAGGGGCACTTGAGTTGGTTAATATCAAATATCAGCTTTGTAACTCTGGGCCAGATACTTTACCACTATGTGTCTGTTTTTTAAACAATAAAATCAAGGGTTTGCACAAGATGGAGACTATGCTAGTTTTTGTCTGCTTGAGATTGTATGGGTCTTGTGCAGGGTGATAACCACCCCAATAGGTCCATAAGAACATCTTCCTCAGAGCTTGTCTAATTTTACTTCCATATGGTCATGTACCTCCTCTCTGGCTCTTACAGTCCAATTACAGTGTACCACAACTGGTCACACACAGACATTGTCTGTGAGTTACCCAAGCCTACGTGGCACATCTACAATGCAACCTCTACACCTAAGGCTCATGCAACATAGGACAAGAAGACATTAATGAATCCACCAACTCTCACTAATGAAGCTCCCTCATGCAACAGAGGGCCAGGAACACAAAAGGGCACAAATGGCCAAAGCATAGAGATTAGGATTCTGCAAAGTATGGGTCCTTGATTAGGACCCCTATATTAAGCTTACTTTACCTAGGGCTCAGGGACCATTGTAGAAGAAGGGCCAGAAGGATTGTAAGACCCAGAGAGGAGGTTCATGACCATATGGAAGTAAAATTAGACAAGCGCTGAGGACGGTGTTCTTATGGACCTACCATGGTGGTTATCAGCCTGCACAAGATCTATGCAAACTCAAGTAGACAAAAACTAGCATAGAACTGTGGAAATGGGCAGCAGGTTCCAATCTTAGCAGAACTATTGGCAGCTGCTTACTGCTGGGTGATGAAGAACTGATCTTAAAGTGAGGGACTCTGGATGGGCTGACTAGATCTCAGTGGATGAACTTACACTGAGGGGACACTAACCTGATACAATGGGCCTTGGCACAAATGACAGAGTGTATGAATTCCAGTTGGGGGGGGTGTGGGATTGTGCTAATGAGGAAGGTATGTAAAGGTGATTAAGATTGATTGAGGTGTTCTGTAAAAAATAAACAAATATTCAATAAAACAATAATTTAAGATAAAAAACCAAGGCAAAATTAGATAACTCACCAGATTGTTTGGAAGATTAAAGAAGACATATATTAAATATGTAGATCAAACCCCTACCTTTCACCATGCACAAAAATCAACTCCAAATGGATCAAAGACCTCAATATAGAAACCAGAAACTCAGAAAATGATAGAAGAAAATGTTGGCAGTAAACTACAAGACATAGGCGTGGAAAAGACTTTCTAAATCAGACAACTGCTGCATTGGAAACAAGGTCAACAATAGATGAATGGGACTTCACTAAACTCAAAAGCTTCTGTACAGCAAAAGAAACAACAAAGTGAAGAGAAAACCCACAGAGTGGGAGGAAATCTTCACCAGTGATACATCAGATAGAGCATTAACATCCAGAATATATAAATTACTCAAAAACCAAAGGATCAAGAAAAAAAAGACACTATCAAAAGATGGAGTAAAGAGCTGAATAGAAAATTCACAAATGAAGAAGTGAAAATGGCTGAGAAACATCTCAGAAAGTGTTCAACGTCACTAATAATTAAGGAGATGCAAATTAAAACCAGCTTAAAATTTCATCTTACCCGGGTAAGAATGGCCAAGATTAGGAAAACAAATGACACCAAATGCTGGAGAAGTTATGGAGAAAGGGGAATACTCATCCACTGGTGGAATGAAAACTCATCCAACCCCTATGGAAAGCAGTGTGGAGAACTCTTAAAAGACTGAAAATGAGCCTACCACCTGACCCAGTCATACCACAAGACTCATCCTATTGCAAAGATACATGCACATCTATATATTTATTGCAGCTCTCTTCACAATAGCCAAAAGCTGGAAGCAACCCAAATGTCTCTCAACCAACACGTAGATACAGAAAACACATCTACACAATGGAGTTCTATGCAGCAGTAAAGAAAGATGACATCATGAACTTTGCAGGTAAATGGATGGAACAAGAAGACATTATGCTAAGTGAAGTAACAGTCCCAGAAAAACAAATGATGGATGGTGTCCCTCATTTGTGGATGCTAGTACAAAATCCCTAGTTGCAAGGCAAACTGAGCATCATCTATGTTATATTTCTTTTTATATGAAAGCAGCAGTATGGTTAAAAGGTGAATTCCTTAATGGGCTTGAGAATTAACTTATCGCTTATGTTCAGATTTTGTGATATTGGTATATGGGTGGAGGATATGTATGCATACTTTGTTTTTTTTTTTAATTAATTTTATTTATTTCTGTGTGTGTATGAATGTACTGTCTGCATGCAGGTCTGTGCACCCATGTCGTGCAATGCCGCGGAGGTCAGAAGAGGGCGTCGGACTCCCCTGGAACTGGAGTTCTCCTGGAATTGGAGTTCCGGACGGTTCTCGGCCTCCATGTGGGTGCTGGGGATCGAACCCGGGTCCTCTGCAAGAGCGGTCGGCGCTCTTAACCGCTAGGCCATCTCTCCAGCCCCATGTATGCATACTTTGAAGTAATATAAAATTAAAGGGGAAAAATGTGAAAAAAGACTGAAAGATGCATGCCTGGCAGAATGCAGGAACTGGGTTGGGGTGGGGGCATGGAAATGGGAATGTGTCTAAACTGAACTGAGAAATGATGTATGGAATATGCAAAACATCAATAAAAAAGCCAAAAAATGTGTAGATCAGTTTTAGATAGACATTTAGTTAGTATTTGCCTTATATAAAACCACCTTTATCTCTAAAGGGCCCATTTCCCAATCTGAGGTTCTGCTGCTTCATTTATTCAATGTCATGATCTTTTCCTTGAGATTCTTTTTGCTAAGCCAGCCCTTTCCCCATTATTTCACAGGGTTGACTCTTTTTTTTTTAAATCAAATTTGCTAGAAAATGATCTTCTACAGTCTTTTTTTGATTGCTTGTATAAAGCGGACCCCAGTTCTTATTATTCTGTAGCCCCCAAATCTCTATTTTCTTCATAGACTTTATCAATATCGGAATGATCTTTAAAAATATTTATTTATTATTGGTGTGTGTGTGTGTGTGTGTGTGTGTGTGTGTATGTGTGTTTGGAGGTCAGAGAACACTTTCACTTATTTCTTTATGGGTTAATTAACTCAATTCTTTGGGCTTGGGCATCCAGCCTCTTTAGCTACTGAGTCATCTCACCAGTCCTGGAATTATCTTTATATGTTGTTTTTTTTTTTTTTGTCTTTTTGAGACGGGGTCTCCCTGTAGCCCCAGCTGTCCTGGAACTTGCTCTGTAGACCAGGCTGGCCTTGAACTCACAAAGATCAGCCTGCCTCTGCCTCCCAAGTGCTAGGATTAAAGGCATGCACCACCACGCCCGGCTCTATTGTTTTTTTTTTTTTAAATCTCCCTGTAATTAACACTGTCTCTTCCATAGAAATTCAACAAAAGCTAGATCTCTGTCTTGTCTCCCACCATATTATCAAGTGGTGAACACAAAACTCATGCTGACTGAAAAGATGAATGAATACATTCTTTTTAAAAATTTTTAAATTTTTTTTATTATTTTTGTATGTGTATAAATGTACTATCTGCATGCAAGTCTGTGCCCCGTGTCGTGCATGCCGCAGAGGTCAGAGAGGGGCGTCGGACTCCCCTGGAACTGGAGTTCTCTGGAATTGGAGTTTCAACGGTTCTTGGCCCCATGTGGTGCTGGGGATCGAACCCAGGTCCTCTTGCAAGAGCGGTCGAGTGCCTTCAACAGCGCAGGCCAATCTCTCCAGCCCGAATGAATACATTCTTAACATAAGAAGTAGGTGTAAATATTGCCTTATTTTAAAACTTGCAGAAAGTAAAAATTTTAAAAGCTCTTTATACTTGAAAAGATTGCCCAGGAAGTCAGTGGCAGGAAGCCAGTCCCAACCCCATCTGCTAGTATTGGGTATTGTCTCTTTGAAATCTAGCAGCTGGGCTTGGGAAAATAAGGAAAACTAGTATGCACAAGGGGTTTTGTTGTTGCTATCAGTTAATGTATACCACAAGCAAAGTATGTGTTCATATCATTTAAAACCTTCCTGCCCTTGAGAAGAATCCAGATCCAACTGGCATGATACAACATTCTGCTATCAGGGAGTTTGGCAGCACCGAGTAATGGAAAAGGAGTGGATGTCAAAGACAGACAGACCTGGGCTTCCATCCCAAACTGTACAACCTGGGCAAATTATATATATGTTTCTCATCCATATCTTCCTCATCTGTAAAATTTTACATGACAACTCGTGCTCTGCAATGTATGGAAGTATTTAATATACTGCAAAGGTTCCATCAGTAATATCAATATTATCTTTGTACACAAGAATGCCATTGCAGAATATGCTGATCAATCTTTGGCTACTTGTGGGTATGTGATTTCTTTCTTAAGGTTCAATATTTTGTTTCCATAGTTCTTTGTCATCTGACTGCATGGACCTGAGAGGCCAGGAGGAAAGAGAGCAAGTGAGAGGGAGATTAAGAGATCCTGCTGAGTTGAAATCTTAACCTATGTCCATGTGCGAAAGACAGAAATGGAAATATTACCTCCACAGAGGAGTTTATTTTGTATTTGGGGATGGATCTAGCTGGGGGGACTTCTCTTTTCCTCGTCCAGCTGTTTGTAGCTATAGGCAAGGATAACAGTTTTGTATTCAAAATTATAGGCCAAAACAGAATAGAAAGAAGGGTGAAAAATCCACTCCAGCTTGTTGTTGGCAACACATAGCACTCTGCTTGACACAACACAGATGAAGCAGTCAACCTGACCTGTGTACTCACCCTCTCTCATCTTTGAGACTAATGAGAACAGAGCTGGCTTCATTTATTTTTCTAGTAATATAAACCCCATAGGAGAGTGAGACCATTGGACACTCACAGTGCCTAGTTAATATTAATATAGTCAGTTTATCACTGGGCACGGGTCAGGCATGATACAAACGGCACTTACATTTCCTCAAAAACCATACAAGAAAAACAACATCATTTCCTATTTTTCAGGCAGGAAAAGTGAGACTCAGAGAAATTCAGTGACTTGCTGAAGTGACACTGAAATATGAAGTGAAGTCTGTCAGACTCCAGTGCTGTGTGCTTTCTGATATACATTTCTGGTGCTATTGGTGGGAGATTCAGGTTAAGACAAGGTACAGATAGGTGAAGAAATACTACTTAGCCACACTCTGCACTGGAGAGGAAATCACTCTTCATTACCAAGCAAAGCCATGGTCCTGCTCTTTGATATTCAGCCAGTTGGTGTGAAGAACACTGGTCCATGTGGACCTGACCCTTTCTGCAGGCTGCTCTCCAGAGCTGTCTGTGCATGGAAACGTCTAGATTACTCTAGAGTCTCTCCTTAGGAAAGTCATTCAGAGTAGGGAGTAGAGGTTCCCAGGAAGCCTACCCTAGGGAAGCTGCTGGGGAAGAGTGCAAGTAGTGCCCAGAAGGGGGCCTGTCTCCTCCAACAGTGTGGCAGGCTCCGGACCTGCCCACACCATCAGTTACTTCCATAGCCAATCCAGTCACCAGAAAAAGGCTTGGCTGGGTGGTCTTGATGCAGGATCCTTAAAGCTAGGGCCTTCAGGAGGTGTCCATAAAACCTCACATAACCTTCTTCCACTCTGTAAGCACCACTCCCTCCCAGGGGAAATGGCTCACAACTAACTCTCAAAAGGTCCCTTGATCACCACTTTGAAAAAGCCACTGAAATGAGAACTTTCNTTTGTTCCCGAGGGAATGCAAATCTCCTGCCTGCGTTGCCTGCCTGTCAGCTCGACCCTTCCCCCCTCTCCTGCCTGCGTTCCCTGTGTTACCTGCCTGTTATAAAAACTTAACTTGATCTCAGTAAAGACGCACTAGATCCAAAACTCTCTCTGGTGTCACATCCAGTTATTTTTCGCCTAAATCTGTGCCCTCCTGTACAGACCTTGATTTCCTGCAGGTGAAAGATATCCAGCTGGGAGAAAGAAATCCCGACTGGGTTGGCTTGGGGCAGGCTTCAAACATACTAGGCAGGCACTCCATCACTGGGCTAACAGCTCCAGCAATAACCTATCTCTTTGGGAGGGGGAAAAGGGAGCATCTGAGAAGGGGTCTCTATATAGCCCTTGCTGGCTTGGAACTTGGCTCGGTCTCCCTATAGCCCCAGCTAGCCTGGAACTCACTATGTAGACCAGCCTGGCCTAGAACTCACAGAGATCCACCTGCCTCTGCCTCCAAGTGCTAGGATTAAAGGCATGTGCCACCACAGCCGGCTTAAAGATGGTTCTTAGCCCCCAGGTGGGTGCTGGGAATGGAACCTGGGTCCTCTGTAAGAGCAGTCAGTGCTCTTAACCACTGAGCCATCTCTCTAGCCCCATAAATTTTTTTTTTTTGGTCTTTTCAAGACAGGGTCTCCCTGTAGCCCCAGCTGTCCTGGAACTTGCTCTGTAGACCAGGCTGGCCTTGAACTCACAAAGATCAGCCTGCCTCTGCCTCCCAAGTGCTAGGATTAAAGGCATGCACCACCACGCCCGGCTCTATGTGTTTTTTTTTTTTAAATCTACCTGTTAATTAACACTGTCTCTTCCATAGAAATTCAACAAAAGCTAGATCTCTGTCTTGTCTCCCACCATATTATCAAGTGGTGAACACAAAACTCATGCTGACTGAAAAGATGAATGAATACATTCTTTTTTAAAATTTTTAAATTTTATTTTATTTATTTTTGTATGTGTATAAATGTACTATCTGCATGCAAGTCTGTGCACCCGTGTCGTGCAATGCCGCAGAGGTCAGAAGAGGGCGTCGGACTCCCCTGGAACTGGAGTTCTCCTGGAATTGGAGTTTCAGACGGTTCTTGGCCGCCATGTGGGTGCTGGGGATCGAACCCAGGTCCTCTGCAAGAGCGATCGGTGCTCTTAACCGCCAGGCCATCTCTCCAGCCCGAATGAATACATTCTTAACATAAGAAGTAGGTGTAAATATTGCCTTATTTTAAAACTTGCAGAAAGTAAAAATTTTAAAGCTCTTTATACTTGAAAAGATTGCCCAGGAAGTCAGTGGCAGGAAGCCAGTCCCAACCCCATCTGCTAGTATTGGGTATTGTCTCTTTGAAATCTAGCAGCTGGGCTTGGGAAAATAAGGAAAACTAGTATGCACAAGGGGTTTTGTTGTTGCTATCAGTTAATGTATACCACAAGCAAAGTATGTGTTCATATCATTTAAAACCTTCCTGCCCTTGAGAAGAATCCAGATCCAACTGGCATGATACAACATTCTGCTATCAGGGAGTTTGGCAGCACCGAGTAATGGAAAAGGAGTGGATGTCAAAGACAGACAGACCTGGGCTTCCATCCCAAACTGTACAACCTGGGCAAATTATATATATGTTTCTCATCCATATCTTCCTCATCTGTAAAATTTTACATGACAACTCGTGCTCTGCAATGTATGGAAGTATTTAATATACTGCAAAGGTTCCATCAGTAATATCAATATTATCTTTGTACACAAGAATGCCATTGCAGAATATGCTGATCAATCTTTGGCTACTTGTGGGTATGTGATTTCTTTCTTAAGGTTCAATATTTTGTTTCCATAGTTCTTTGTCATCTGACTGCATGGACCTGAGAGGCCAGGAGGAAAGAGAGCAAGTGAGAGGGAGATTAAGAGATCCTAGCTGAGTTGAAATCTTAACCTATGTCCAGTGGCGAAAGACAGAAATGGAAATATTACCTCCACAGAGGAGTTTATTTTGTATTTGGGGATGGATCTAGCTGGGGGGACTTCTCTTTTCCTCGTCCAGCTGTTTGTAGCTATAGGCAAGGATAACAGTTTTGTATTCAAAATTATAGGCCAAAACAGAATAGAAAGAAGGGTGAAAAATCCACTCCAGCTTGTTGTTGGCAACACATAGCACTCTGCTTGACACAACACAGATGAAGCAGTCAACCTGACCTGTGTACTCATCCTCTCTCTCATCTTTGAGACTAATGAGAACAGAGCTGGCTTCATTTATTTTTCTAGTAATATAAACCCCATAGGAGAGTGAGACCATTGGACACTCACAGTGCCTAGTTAATATTAATATAGTCAGTTTATCACTGGGCACGGGTCAGGCATGATACAAACGGCACTTACATTTCCTCAAAAACCATACAAGAAAAACAACATCATTTCCTATTTTTCAGGCAGGAAAAGTGAGACTCAGAGAAATTCAGTGACTTGCTGAAGTGACACTGAAATATGAAGTGAAGTCTGTCAGACTCCAGTGCTGTGTGCTTTCTGATATACATTTCTGGTGCTATTGGTGGGAGATTCAGGTTAAGACAAGGTACAGATAGGTGAAGAAATACTACTTAGCCACACTCTGCACTGGAGAGGAAATCACTCTTCATTACCAAGCAAAGCCATGGTCCTGCTCTTTGATATTCAGCCAGTTGGTGTGAAGAACACTGGTCCATGTGGACCTGACCCTTTCTGCAGGCTGCTCTCCAGAGCTGTCTGTGCATGGAAACGTCTAGATTACTCTAGAGTCTCTCCTTAGGAAAGTCATTCAGAGTAGGGAGTAGAGGTTCCCAGGAAGCCTACCCTAGGGAAGCTGCTGGGGAAGAGTGCAAGTAGTGCCCAGAAGGGGGCCTGTCTCCTCCAACAGTGTGGCAGGCTCCGGACCTGCCCACACCATCAGTTACTTCCATAGCCAATCCAGTCACCAGAAAAAGGCTTGGCTGGGTGGTCTTGATGCAGGATCCTTAAAGCTAGGGCCTTCAGGAGGTGTCCATAAAACCTCACATAACCTTCTTCCACTCTGTAAGCACCACTCCCTCCCAGGGGAAATGGCTCACAACTAACTCTCAAAAGGTCCCTTGATCACCACTTTGAAAAAGCCACTGAAATGAGAACTTTCCCGTTTCCTACACTGTCAGCCCCTCTATCCGGTTCAGTTCTTACATTATGGAATGATTAATTTCCCTAAATTTTGCAGAGTAAACAACCCCGGGGAAGATAAATGCCCAAGGTTGTACTGCCAAGGAGTCAGAGCATGGATTGGCCAAGACACTCAGGTGGGACGTCTGCCTGCCAACTCCACGGATGAAGATGGAAAGATACCTCCAGATTAATAACTTGCCACAAACATTTTCAAGTTCAGTTACAGGAAATCCCAAGTTGCTTGTTGGGGAAACACGGGTTGTTTCGGTTGTTTCTCTATCACACAGGTAGAGGCCACTAAAAGGGCATTTTCCTAGTTCAAGAGCCACAAGTCCAGCCCTTCCCGGCAGTCCAGACTGGGCGTCTGCGTTCCAGAGTTGCCAGACCCGGCCCCTTAGGGGCTGCCCAGCGCTCTTCCTCCAGCTTCGTCTAGGGCTTACTCCTAGCGCTGGAGCCAGCTCCAGTAACCCGGCTCCCCGGGGGGCGGGGTGGGGGGAGGTTGTGCTTTGGGGCAGCACAGGTAACTCGAGCCGTCCCCACCGGATACGCAGCTGCGCTGCTAGTGGGAGGCTGCTCAAGTTCCTGTCCCCAGGTCCCCGGTCTGAGCCCTCTTCACCTCCCGCTATATTTCCCCCAGCTTTTCATTCTGACAGAAACCACCTGCAACCGCGAATCCCACAATCCCTCGGCAGGAAACTCATTGTCAAGGGCGCACCTGCAGGTACCTTCTAAAGGACTACTGGGTGCCCAGCGCAGCTGTGAAAGCTGGGATGGGGTGGCGTCTTCCAGGGACTTCCAGGCTGGCCGCGGGGCAGGGTACAGCCTGAGATTTCCCCGCGCCCGCGGGCTGCTCGCAGCATCTTTTCCTAGCCGCCCAGGTCCGCGGCCGAGCTCGCTCCGCTCCCGCCCCCCGCCTCGAACCCGAGGCCCGGAGAGTGTCCGCCCGCTCCGCCCCTGTCCCTGCGCAGCCAGTGGGTCCTGGGTACTCACTTTTGCTGGCGAACAAAGTCTGCCATATCAGGCGGTGAGCATTTCCTGCAGTAGGACGTGGAGCTTTATCCCTGTAGATAAAGCTGTTTTATGAACGGAGTGTAAAATCCAGAAAGCTGAAGAGGAGCGAGTAATACAGAAAAGGAAGGCGGGGAAAGCCCAGCCCAGAAGACCTGGTGTCTGGGGATTTCAGCCTCCGCAACTCAGTCGCCTGCCTGCCTGGTGTCTCTGAGAAGCCCAACTCGGTGCACTTGTTCACTCTTTCTTCATTAGAGGAGGAGTCAGTGTTGCAACATGTATGTTCCTTGCTGGAGGCAAAACAGTGATTTTCTTGAGCATGCAAAATGTCCAGAGCTTGCCAGTTTTACAGGGTGACAGAGGTAGTTGAGTGGAGTGGAAAAGCAGAGAAGACGTGGAGAAGAATTCACCGATTTCCCCCAGATTGGTTTACCAGGATCACAGACAGATCTTGCATCGAGGCCGCATCAGTAAATAGACAGACAAAACAATAATAAAGATGTCTCTGTAAATCGAATGACCTCAAAGATGATATTTCTTTCAGCCGCCAAGATGAGGCTCGGTGGTGTCAAATTTCTTTCCTTATTGCCCAGCAACACAGAGCGTAGCTTGACAGTACTTGAGGGGGCTCTTGGGGTTTGACTCATACCTTCCTAGAGCATGAGGAGGAGTCAGGAAAAGTGGCCAAAAAGAAGGTGTGCAGTGACCAAGGCAGGTTTTGCTTTCATTTGTAATACTCACAGGAAACTTCCACAAGGTCGCTTTATACTTCGCTACCTCAAAGTTGTACAGTGTAGGAGTAACTCACAATTCTGCTTTCAACAAATACAGAATTTATCTTTTTAATAGGCTGCATAATCTGAACATAGTTTATTCTGCTTTTGGTGTTAAGAAAACCACCACTCTTTTTCTTGTACCTCTTCCCTATATTCTTGTGCAAACAAAGTATTAAAACAAATAATAACAGCTGTTGAGTCAAATAGTTATCTCTGAATAGGCAAGTAGACAGTATTTATTTGATAGCATAATTTATATTGCATTCAATTGTAATACAACTCAGAGGGCTACCCTGAGATATTTTGAACACAGGTTATTGAATTCATGTTTAAAATTGCGAGACACTAGCCTTTTCTCCTTTGATTTGAGCAATGCTTTACAACTGGCAAATTATATGCAGCCTTGACTGTCTGTCTAGCCTTATGAAACCACTGAGAACTGCATGATGCTTTGGTGATCTTTTCTGAGTTAGAATAGGCATCTGCATGGACTTAGTGTTTGCTACTCAATAGCTTGCCCTTGTACTGTTAATCTATGGACACAGTTGGTTTTCTGAGTAGGTGGGATCTGTCACATGTAAGTTGTGCTTTTTTATGACTGAGTTATACTTCTGCTCTTGAGTACCTATGAAAGTATGCAATTCCTGTTCATTTCTGAAACAGGTGAGGACCATCTTCAGTGGCAGAATAGAGACATACTTAGTGGTCTTGAAGGTAAACCCATTTAACTCATTGCTAAATTAATGATCTTTTAAGTAAAATAATTCATTTAACAAACACATCTGCTGACACATAGCATAAACTTGCCTACCTTAATCATGCTCAGACCATGTAAATTAACTTGAATTTGGGAAAAATTATCTAACACAAAGATTAATCCAAAAGGATGTGTGTACAGGTAAACTATCACATATTAAAATGTCAAAAAAAATCTCGAACCATCATAAATTGAAGCGAAAAAGCAAGTGGTTGCTCAATTCTACTGTAGTTTTCCTATTCAGACCATTTTAGTAGATAATGAAAAGAAAAATCACTCTTGATAACTCGAGACTGTTGGTTCATGGAAGGTGCTTCCTCCTCAGCAGTCCTGCACGTCTATACTCTTGGTTTACAGCAGGGAACATATGGTTGCTGAATGACTAATCCATGTCTTATTAGGAGAGAAGGTCAAGGCTGGTTTTCTGTTTTACTGTGCAGCATGCAGCCACTGTCCCCAAGCCACAGGCATTCCTGGTCAGTGAATTTCCCTGCATTCTCCCCTGTGTCACTGAGATGATGAAGGAAGTCAGCTGTGAGCCTCACTGGCTTTTTTGTCTGCCTCACGGCTGTGTTGTAACTGCCTTCTTTCCACTCTGACATGACTCACCCCCCGCCCCCTTTTTAATGTTCTTTTTCTGTTTAGCTGTGCATCTGCCTTTGTGGATGTATTCATTCATCCTAGGTGCATGACCATATGGAAATAGAATCTTATAGGCTCCTGGGACCTTGCTTATATGAACCTACAGCAATGGTGTCAGCATGCACAAGACCCATGCAAATTTAAGCAGATAAATATTCAGTATAGAACTGTGGAAATGGGCAGCAGTTCCCATTCTTACTCAAAGAACTATTGGCAGCTGATTGCTGCTGATTGAGGAAGAACTCATCTTAAATTGAGGGACTTTAGATAGACCGACTAGAACTCAGTGGATTAACTTGCACCGAGGGACATCTGGGAACACTAACTGGCTCTATAGGCCTTAACATAAATGAAAAGATGCATGAAATCCAGGGGGGCTCTGAGAGGGTTCCACTTGGGGAAGGGAGTATGTAGATGATGAAGTGTTCTGTATGAAATACGCTAGAATTCAATAAAAGATTACAAAAAGTTTAAAAATGCCAGCCATGCTAATAAAAAGCCTTTAAATGTTTCTTTTTCCCTTCCCCCTTCCCAACCATGTTTCTTGCATATTTAATTTTTTTCTGTACCATGGTTTCTTCACCTCAGTTTGTAACTCTCTTACACCTTTTCTAGTGATGCTAACACTGGATGACTTTACAATATGATTCACTCTATCAGATTTAAGAAAGAAATGATCTATCTATATTCATCAGCTTTCTTGACTCACTTTCCTACTAACATCTCACACAGTTCATCCCTAGGTGTGACCACATACCAGCATCATCAGAGTGTCCAAATGCTTGGTGACTGGGTGTCCCTTGGAGAACTTTGAATTCAACAGGTTAAGGTTCCTTTTCTATTCCTACAGAGAACCACCAATTTAATTTTGTACTCTGTCATTCTTTGTCTTCTGCCATTGCCATGTGGGTCATCTCAGCCTCTCCCAGCTCTCTGCTCCCTGAACCCCTCCCTGGGAACCCTTCTTCCTGGGTGTTTTGGCTCCCGCACTCCCCTGCCTCCCTCCTGTCTCTCTACTGTTCCTGTTATGATTTTGGCCACACACCCTTTTCTGTTTTCATCTTTCTTTAATGGAGACAGTTTTGTCCCCAGTCCTTCATTTTTCCCCTTGGAAGATTATTTTCTTTTTCAAAATAAAATGGGAAAAGCTAAGCTAAAAATATCAAAGGAGTGAAAAATTACACACATTCTGACATCGTTAACAAAACAATATCTATATGTGTAAAATTTTAAAGAATCCTTTCAAATCACATATCCTTTCTTGTGCACTATTCCCATCCCCTGGGAAACCTATCCCTGATATCTGGGTGCATATCTAACCCTTTCAAATGCATATATTTATCTATTAGCACTTACATGTATATTTAAACTAAAAATTCATTACAGAGATCTACAACTAGTCAAAAGGCAGAGAATAAGTGACTGTGGGTGCCCAGCCCCAACTGATAGATCTACAATGCAACGCCTACACCCAAGGCTCAGGGAACTTCATGGAAGAAAGGGCGGACAGATTATGAAAGCCAGAGAAACAGGATGGCTGCTGCTAGAGAGGGTCTTATAGACATGACAGGGAAGCTACTCTGTGAAATCATAACAATATGGTTGCCTAAACAAGACTTGCATAATGACAGCACCAGCAGACACGCTAGTGTGGATGGAAGAAATACATTTCACAAGGTCCCACCTCTAGATGAAGAGCTACAGGCAAGCAATGGCTTCTGAGAGAGAGGGAGAAGCAGTTTTCCCCAGAGCTGAACTCCCTGATAGGTTATCCAATACCAAGGAGCCAGCCCTAAAGACATGACATGAGCACTACTAAAAGAACTCAATAAATTGTGTGTATGTGTTTGTAAAACATACACATATACATACATACAATGATAATTAGTGAATAATTAAAGTAAATTATCATGAATAATGCAATAACTACATAAATTTGTAACCATGATTAAATATATACATATATGTAAAAATAATAATTTGAGAGGCAGAAGAGGAGGGAGAAATGGTGGAAATGATGCAAGAACAGTGCTTATATGTAAAATCAGAAAAGTTAAATAAAACATTGTATTAATTTCCATGACTTGTCTTTTTTCCAGGAGTAGTGAAACAAGATTTATGGTCCTGGGGATTGAACTCAGGGTGCACTCACATGCTCAGACAGCACTCTACCACTGAACTTTATCTCCAGCCCCATGGTTTGTCTTTTTAACATAGTTATGCAGTCTAGGTTGCTACCTAGAGATTTACTGCATATTTTAATTTATTTTCAAGCTTTTAAGATGTATTTATTTGCTTTGATGTTATATGTATGAGTTGTTTTCCTGCCTGTACGTATGTAAACTACATGTGTGCCTGGTGGTTATGGAGGCCAGAAAAGGGTGTAGACAAATCCTGGTCAGTCTACCAGGACTCTTACCTTGAATGAAACAGACTCTCATCCTCCCAACAGGAATAGGCTGCCATTTATCTCCCAGGTAGGGCTGTCTACCTTCCCATGCACATGCTAGGATTTTGTCTGGCTTGGACTTAGATGGACTTGTGTATATTATCGCTCTTTGGTTCTTGTTGTTTTAAAGCCTATCTAGTCTAATGTGTTGCTCGAATACTCTGGTGTGGGTCCATCCCCGGGAGGTTGGTCAACCTACAAGTAGTTGCACCCTTAAAATAACTTTTCCTCTCCCAGTAATTATCAATTGCTAATAGCTCCTCAGCTGGAGTGAGATTTTGTACCACCATCCCCCTCCTTGCTATGATTTTGTTGTTGTTTTGTACACGGGATTTCCTTGTAGCCTCACCTTGCCTGGAACTCACTATGTACACCAGGCTGGCCTGAATCTCATAGAGATCAGCCTGCCTCTGCCTTCAGAGTAATGTGATTCAAGGTGTGCATGACCATGCCTGGCAACTTCCATGCTGTAATTTTGTCTGGCTAGAGCTTGTATAGGTCTTGTAATCACTGTTATTTCATATGTGCAACTGCCTTGCTGTATCAGAAAACACTTTCTTTGTAGTCACCCACTGCCTCTGGCTCTTACACTCTTTCTGCCACTTCTTCCATCATGATTTCTCTGATGATGGTTAAGAGATGCACTAATCAATGTATCTACTAGTAAATAAGTCATTAGGAGTCACCTCAATACTATGTCCTTTTAGCAGAATAATAGTAGCAGATTCTCCCCTAGAGTCTATGACCTATCTAGTCACAGGTTCTTGGCCTTACTAATGGTGTCAGAGTACTGGTTCCATCTTATGGAGTTGTCCGAAAATCCAGAAAGTGGTTGGTTCCTCCTGTAAAGTTTGTTTCACTAGTACACCCGTGGGTGTATCTTTCCAGGCCACTTATTGTGGCTTTCTGGGTTCACAGGTGAGACTGATGATTGCTTTTATCTTCTGGTAGCATCGAGGCACCTTGTAGCACCATGGAAGCTACTTGGTAGGGATCAAGTTTTAAGACCAGTACCAGACAGATTTTAAAATGTAAAATTTTTATTCTTTGAGAAGTTCATACAATATTTTTTGATCGTATTCATTCCTCGTTTCTCCCCCTTAGACCTCCCACATAAACCCACACGCCCACCTCCCAACTTCATGTCTTCTCTTTTTTGTTTAATAACCTCCCAACTTCAGTTTGAGTTACCCATATAATCATGGGTTTCTGGCCAGCTGCTGGTCAGGAGCATGACTGGCCCACTAGGGAATACACCCTTAAAGAAAATTAATTTAGGTGTTTAAAACTTTCACCTCCAAATTCCATTTCAGACTGTTTATTGGTATATTCCTCTCATGCCTGCTCCTCACATCTTTGCAAGCAATGGACCTTATCAGGCTATGCTTGCTAGTTTGATAAGCAAGGTAAGGCTGTTCTCAGTTAACAGTCTTCTGATTTCTTGTGAAGCTGAGTTGATGTGCTTATTATGACTTGAAGTTTTCTCATACTATAGCTATTCAATTTTATGTTGTTTTCTTTTGTTTTTTTTTTAATTTTTTTTTCTTTCTTTATTTATTTATTTATTTATTTATTTATTTATTTTTGTATGTGTATGAATGCATGTGAATGTATGTGAATATCTGCATGCAGGTCTGTGCACCCGTGTCGTGCAATGCCGCGGAGGTCAGAAGAGGGTCTCGGATTCCCCTGGAACTGGAGTTCTCCTGGAATTGGAGTTACAGACGGTTCTCGGCCGCCATGTGGGTGCTGGGGATCGAACCCGGGTCCTCTGCAAGAGCGTCGGTGCTCTTAACCGCTAGGCTATCTCTCCAGCCCCTGTTGTTTTCTTTTGAGAAGCTTGTACTTTTAAATTAATTTTTTATTATCTCTGATTAAGTATACTGACAGTTTGTTAAATGTATGGCAGACATTTTCTTTGCAGACTGTCTCACTGCATGAAACTTTTTAATTTTCACCTTGTTGTTTCCATGTATTATATCTGATTAGGTCTCTGGGTTCTGTGTCTTGCTTTTTCTTTTTTATCTAGTACTGATAAAAAACTGTTTATTTTTCTTTTTCAAATAGCTCTTTAGTTACCCAGGTATTTACTTTTCAATATAAGTAAGATATAAAGTTTAATTTTGTTATGAATACATGGTCAATAATTCAGTTACTACTGATTGAAAATGCAGAATTTCGGGGCTGGAGAGATGGCCTAGCGGTTAAGAGCGCCAACTGCTCTTGCAGAGGACCCGGGTTCGATCCCCAGCACCTACATGGTGGCAGAGAGCCGTCTGTAACTCCAATTCCAAGAGAACTCCAGTTCCAGGGGAATCCGACACCCTCTTCTGACCTCTGCGGCATTGTAGGACACGGGTGCACAAACCTACATGAAGACAGTGCATTCATACACATAATAAATAAATTAATTAATTAAAAAAAAGTGTTCCAAAAATAAGAAGTGCATTAAAAAAAAAGAAAATACAGAATTTCTTCATTGTTTTTTAGGATCACATTTTATGCATTAAATTTCTGCATGTTTATATCTACCCTGTTACCTGTATGTTCCAAATACAGTTTCAATTAATATAACTGTAAAGGTAGTAAATTTTAATGACTTTAACTGCAAGTATTCTATCAGTATTTAAAAATATTTCCTGTCAAATGTGATATACTTATTTTTAATAAAATTTTAGAATTAATTTGTCGCAGTAATAAAAATATTTCTTTGGCATTACATTTGCATTTAATTTTGGAGAACTGATATTGTTGTGGCACTAATCCTTCCATCCAGGAGGAGGTGGGCCTTGCTGTTTACGTTTGCTTTCTTCATAGCCTTCACATTTTCTCTCAGTCTTATAATGCCATCATAATCTTATTGGGGATTTTACTTAATCATTTCATACTATGAACACTTAGGTTGTTTTCAATACCCCCTTTAGAAATAATGCTACAATAAACACAGTTATGAGAAATATGGAAAGAGACTTTGCCTATGAAAACTATTTCCTTAGTCTCAAATCATAGGTGAGATGTAACTAGTTCAAAGCGGCATGCTATGTTTTTATAGGCCTAAAACACAAAGCTTATCTTTCTTTAAAATTTTTTAGAATTTTCTTAGTTTTGGACAGAGTCTCCCTGAAGACCCAGTTGGCCTAGCACTCACTGTATTGACCAGGCTGGCCTCAATCTCAGATATTCACTGGCCTCTGCCTCTCACATGCTGGAATTAAGGGCATGTCACCACATCAGGCTACTTATTGTTATTTTATGTGTATGTTAAGTCCACCTTTGCATGCGATGCCTGTGGGGGCCAGAAAAGGGCATCAGATCCTCTGGAACTGGAGTTCTAGGTGGTTGTTAGATGCCATGTGGTGCTGGGAACTGAACCCAGCAGGCGCTGTTCCTATCTGCGGACCCATCTCTCTAGCCCTTAAAGGCCATATTTCTTGATAGCTTCAACTGTCAGCTTTCCCTAGTCTCCTGCTCTAAATTCATTGGGAAGGAAGAACTGTAAATATTTTTCTCCTTTCTCCTGTTATCATCGTACTTCACACTTTCATGGGTTTTAATTCTTCCCTTATATGTTCCCCAGGTTGAATTACTTTACCAATCTTGCTTATGTAAAGTTCAGATCATCTCATGGTGAATCTGATGACATCAGTCTCTGAATTAAGATTTATTTTTTGGTGGTGTCTACATCCCCCAGAATTAAATGGAAGCATCTTTGCTCCTGATGATCTTAGTAGGTACTGTATGACTCCAGTGTGCTTGAGTCTACCAATCTTCATACCTAGAATACTACCCAGTCTTGATTTTCAGACTCCTGGGTGCCTTTTTCTTCAAATTGTTCCTACTTGCTTCAACTCCAAAAGTCCTCTACTGGCTTCTGTCATTCAGTGCTTATGTAGTGCTGGATTTATAGTGCACCTGTTCTGTTCCACTTCCAAGGATCTGATATGGGGCTGATATGAGTTGACCCATGTGAGTGTATTTGGTAAATTATAAACTATGTGTAAATATAAGGCACTCTGTTATTAGACAGTGCTTCTTTCCTTCTAAATGCATTTCCACTGGTGGATAAGCAATAGGCTTAACTACAGCCTGCCTTTATGAGCATGGAAATGGGCGTTCTTCTCTCCCTGGGAACACGCAATAAGAAGCTGCTAGGATAGTTAGCCTGCTAACTGATAAAAGATTCATGTCTTCTAAAGCCTAGGAGGAAGAACTGATGGTGGTTGTTACTCTGTGATCTCTACATGGTGTCCTTAGGCAGCTTGTGCTGTGAATTTTTCTATTCAAAATGTAGTGTTTGGATCAGTTGCAAAATTGTTATATGGGAGCCTATTAGCGAGGTGGGAGCAAACCCACCCTTGTCTTCTTAATCAGGCTTTGTGTTCAACAGATCCCACTGTGTTTCATATGCACATTAAGGTTTGAAACATGCACGTTCTAGAAAAGTGGACTACAAGGTCTTTTGTTAATTTTCTCAGTAGTAAAATCATTTTGAGTGTGCCTTCTAAAATCCATGATGCTTTTTAATTTATAAGTTATATAATATATCATACTATGCAACACATTAATAAAAGCAGAAGCTTTTAAAAATGAGATAACATTTTAAAATTTGAAATAATTTTGTTTTGGAGCATAAAACCACTGGGTTCTCAAAAATATAATTACCAATTTTTTTATGAGAATGTGGTTTGATATGCTTTATTTTTCAAAAAGATATTGGGTTAGCACTGTCGAGACACTGATTAGAAAGAAGCTCCAGCCTTGAATTGTTTCTTTTCAGTTCTTAGCTTTAACATCAGCTACAGCTGAAAACCACACTACACTGTAGAACAAGTTGCTAGAAACCACTGCACCTAGGCAGACCCATTTCACACCCCTGCTGAGCTTCTCTTGCTCCTTCCTTGTCTGTCTTTGCAGCCAGCATTTATCTCCTCAACTTCACCCCCCCCCCGACCCCATACATTTCTTCTCTATCTCCACAGTTTTGGAATTGTGTCATAAAGGATACTTTTCATTCTGGCTTCTTTCACTTAGCATCATAAATTTAAGACTCAAATTTTGGAAAAGAGAAAGGACTAGGTATCTGTGGAGTGCTCACAGAAATGAGACATCTACATCACACCCCTTCTCCCAAGGTTTAAGGAACATGGCCGGAGAGAAGTTGGAAAGATATAAGAGCCAGAGATCAGGGAGGACTGGGGTGAAAGAGCATCTTCTGGGCATGACAGGACCACCGAGTCCTGAACTCAAAGCAGCAGTGGTTGCTTGCACAGGATCGAGCCTGCTCAGGAGCTGCTCAGGAGCTGCTCAGGAGCTGCTCAGGAGCTCCCACCTAGCTGAGGAGCTCTGTCCGGTTGATGGTTCCCAAGACAGGCAGGATCCGTTTCTTTAAGGCTGTTTCCCCTGGTGGCTCAGCCATTCTTTATAGGAATGGCCCCAGACTTATGAGTGTATGGACAGCATAAACGGACTCAAAGGTTATTTTAAAAGAGAGAGAGAGGGCCGGGTGTGGTGGCGCACGCCTTTAATTCTAGCACTTGGGAGGCAGAGACAGGTGGATCTTTGTGAGTTCAAGGCCAGCCTGGTCTACAGAGTGAGTTCCAGGGCAGCTGGGGCTACAGGGAGACCCTGTCTCGAAAAGACCAAAAAAAAAAAAAAAAAAGAAAAAAAAAGAGAGAGAGAGAGACGACATGAAGTTGGGGGGTGGCCTGAGAAGGTAGAGAGTGGATCTAGGAGGAGTTAGGGGGAGGAGAGGGAATGAATATGGTCAAAATATATTGTATGAATGATGAAAGTCAATTAATTGAAATATTACATGTAAAAAAGAGTCAAGATTTTGGGAATGAATTTCATTTGACGGACAACTTATTTAAATTAAACAACTCTTTACTGTTTTGCCACCAAGGAAACTTCTGTGTGGTAACAAACATTTGCATATTATCTATTTGATTTTTTTTTTTTGTGTGTGTGCTTTTGAGACAAGGTCTCCTTGTAGCCCCAGCTGTCCTGGATCCTGCTCTGTACATCAGGCTGGCCTTGAATTCACAGAGATTCACCTGCCTCTACCTCCGAGTGCTGGGATTTAAGGCGTGAGCCACCAAGCCTAGCTATCTATTTGATTTTAACATCATTAACTTTCATATTCTAAAGGCTTTGCTTTATAAAATGAAGTACTTGAAGCATAAATAACAAATCAACAGGTAGGGACATGCTGGCACCTCCCACCCACTGTATTTGTTGAACTCTCCCTTGTTTTCAAGAAGATTCTAAGGCTTGAGGTGAGTTAATGTGAGAACTGAGTGAAGGCATCATTGTTAATTTCAGTGCTAAATGCTGTTTGAACTTAACTCCTTTTTTCTTAGGGAAAAACACGCATATAACATTCTTTTTTTCTTCATTATATCAGATCACATGGTGTGCACAGGTGTTTGCCTCCCTCTTGAAGGAAACTGCCTCACAGTCATGATTCTCATAACTATACACTGGATTACACGGGGTGGCCACTGAAGATCCCAGCCCCACAGCCCTACCGAATCTGTATCTTTGGGGAAGAAGAGCTGGGGAATTGCAGGCTTTTGTTTGTTTTGTTTGAGAGATTTATTTGAAGAAATATTACAACTTTTAAAAAAACTGCATAGGTTTAATTTCTACTTGTACAGAGGTAGATTTAATATAATGCAAGAAGGAATTGCATTTAATAAATTTCCCTAGAAAATATGGATTCAATAGCGCAAGTACTGGATAGACACAAACATTAAACGCACAGTGGTGCAGTGCCTTGTCACTCTGAAGTTTGTTCTGGAAATAGCATCACTTGAGAGTCTGTTAGAAAAGAGAAGCTTGCATCCCTCTCCAGAATATACTAGGAATCTGATTTTAACAAGATGCTCAGGTAGTCAACTTGCACCTGAAGGTTTGGGAACTGCTGTACTAACTAGGGTCCATAAAACCAGGTGACTGCAAAGTGAGTGTGTCCTCTGAAATCTGCACCGGCCTCTGCTGAAACACACTCACACTTAGAAACTTTCTTAAGATGGGTTGACAAACAAATTCCACTTTTCAGGTTGTAAAAATGTGTAATCATATGATTGGGAATGTACTGTCAGTTAAATTTCTTTATTTTATTTTATTTTACTTTTTTCTCTTTTTAAAATTATATATATATATTGTAATATATCTTACAATATATATATATATATAATATATATATATATAATTATATGTACAAGATTATGTTAAAATGAATCTAAACCCGTGGTGTCTCCTCATCTAACCCCAACACCCCACAGATTCACCGTTTCAGTCAGTTCTTTGATGCAGTCATTTTGTTGTTTTTGTGTTTTGTTCTTTCTTTTTTTATGATATCACGTTTCCTCCAAATATTTACTATACAACTAGGTTTTTGGCCTAGCGATCCACAGATTGAGGATACCATTTGTCATTTGCTTTTCTGGGACTGTGTACTTCACTCACATTGATTATCTTCCTAGCTCCAGCCAATTTACCTGCAAAATTCCCTGATTGTATCTTTTTTACCCGGATGATAAGAAACCACCATTGTGTAGATGTACCCACATTCCTCTATCCACTCATCAGTTGAGGGCCTTTGGTTGGTTCCAGTTTTTGCTATTTGAAACAGCAGGCAATAAACACAGATGTGTATGTATATCTGCGGTAAGAAGAGGTCTGGGGTGATATATCAGGAGTGGTATGACTGGGTCAGGTGGTAAGCCTCATTTTGAGTTTCTTCCAATGGTTTCTCCATCCTGTTTTCTAGTAGTGTGACTGATTTATTCCTACCTAGTGGATGAGTGTTCCCTCTTCTCCACAATCTCTCTACTTGTATCATTTGTTTTCTTGATCCTAGCAGTCTTATCTGAGTGAGATAGATATATTAAAATGGTTGTTCAATTTGCGTTTACTTATTAGTGACATTGAACCATTTTTAAGATATGTTTCTCAGCCTCCTAATTCCTCACTTGTGAAGTCTCTGTTCATCTCTTTCTCCATTTTTGAGTGAGTATTTGTTTTCTTTTCTTCTTTGTTTTTTGCAGTAGTTTATACACTCTGGAATCAATGCTTTGTCAGATGTATCTGCAGTGAAGGTTCCTCCCACTCTGTAGGTTTTCTCTCACTTCCTTGATTATTTCTTTTGATGTACAGAAGCTTTTGAGTTTAATGAGGTCCCATTTGTCAATTGTCGATCTTATTTCTTGTGCAGCTGCTGTCTGATTTAGGAAGTCTTTTCCTACACCTATGTCTTGTAGTCTGCTGCCAAGTTTCTCTTCTATCACCTCCAGAGTTTGGGGTTTCACGTTGAGGTCTTTGGTCCATCTGGAGTTGACCTTTGTACAGGGTGAGAGGTAGGGGTTTAATTTCATTCTTCTACAAGTGGTGATCCAGTTTTGCCAACACCACTTTCTGAAGATGCTGTCTTTCCTCCATTGTGTCTTCTTGGCCCCCTTGTCAAATATGAGGTGGCTGAAATTGTATGTGCTCAAGTTTGGATCTTCAGTTTTGTTCCATTGGTCAACAGGTCTGTTTTTGTGCCAGTACCAAGCTGTTTTTATACTATACCCCTGTAGTATAGTTTGAAGTCTGGTATAGAGATCTCTCCTGTATTGCTCTTTTTACTCAGGGTTGCTTTGGTTATTTGGGGTCTTTTGTTTTTCCAAATGAAATTAAGGACTTTTTTCCAAGCCTGTGAAGAAACTCTTGAGGATTTTGATTGGGATTGCATTAAATCTACACAAGAGTTTGGGTAGAATGGACGTTTTTACTATATTAATTTTCCCAATCCATGAGCATGGGAACTTTTTCCATCTTCTGATGTCTTCTTCAATTTCCTTCTTCAAGGGTTTAAAATTTTTGTTGTAGAGATCTTTGGTATCTTTGGCTACATTTGTTCCTAGGTACTTTATTGTTTTTGAGGCTATTATGAGTGGGAAGTTCTTCTTGTATTCCTTCTTCAGTTGCTTGTTGTTGTTGTAAAGAAAGGCTACTGATTTTTATAGGCTAATTTTGTATCCTGCCACTTTACTAAAGCTCTTAATCATTTCTAGGAGTTTTCTGGTGTAGTTTTTAGCATCCCTTATGTAAAGAATCATATCATCAGCAAAAAGGGATAGCTTGACTTCCTCTTTTCCAGTTAGAACTCCTTTAATTTCCTTTTCTTGCCTTATTGCCCTAGCAAGTGTTTCAAGCACTATATTGAAGAGGAGTGGTGACAAGGGGCAGCCTTGCCAAGTTCCTACCTTTAAAGGGAATGCTTCTATCATTTCCCCATTTAGGATAATATTGGTTGTGGGTTTCCTGTATATGGCTTTGATTACATTGAGGAATGATCCCTCCAATCCACTTCCCTCTAGGACTTTAAGCATGAAGGGATACTGGATTTTGTCGAAGGCTTTTTCTGCATCAATTGAGATGATCCTGTGGTTTTTGTCTTTCAGTCCATTTATATCCTTGGTGATATTTATTGATTTTCATATGTTGAACCATCCCTGCATCTCTGGTATGAATCCAACTTGGTCATGATGGATGATCATATTGATGTTGGTCTGTATGCGATTTGCAAGTATTTTGTTTAGAATTTTGGCACCTGTGTTCATTAATAGTTTTCCTTTTTAGTTGTATCTTTGCCTGATTTTAGTATTAGAGCGATGCTGGCTTCATAGATGGAATTTGGGAGAATTCTTTCTGTTTGTTTCCTTCTAAACAATTTGAGTAATAATGTTCATAAGTCTTTTTGAAATGTTTTATAGAATTCTGCTGTGAAACCATCTGGGCCTGGGCTTTTTTTAGTTGGGAGGTTTCTTATTACATCTT
Organism: Rhizomys pruinosus; assembly: GCA_009823505.1. Taxonomy (NCBI): domain Eukaryota; kingdom Metazoa; phylum Chordata; class Mammalia; order Rodentia; family Spalacidae; genus Rhizomys; species Rhizomys pruinosus. The sequence continues at coordinate 2,098,169 of VZQC01002342.1, forward strand.
CAATTTCTTCATATATTATGGGTCTGTTTAAGCTGTTGATCTCTTCTTGGTTGAGCTTTGGTGATTCCCAGGATTTCAGATATTCATCCATTTCTTCTAGGTTTTCAAACTTAGTAGAGTATAGGTTTTTTAAGTATTTCTTTATGATTGTCTGGATCTTTTCATTGTCTGTTGTGATATTTCCCCTTTCATCACAGATTCTATTGATTTGGAGCTGTTCCTTCTTTCTTTTGGTTAACTGGGCTAGAGGTCTGTCTATCTTGCTTATTCTTTCAAAGAACCAACTTTTGCATTCATTGATATTTTGTATTGTTTTCTTTGTTTCTATTTCATTGATTTCTGCTCTGATTTTTGTTATTTCTTCCTGTCTGCTGCTTTTAGGGTTCATTTGTTGTTATCTCTCAGGTGTTTTTAGCTGCAGTGCTAGATCATTCATTGTGCTCTTTCTGTTTTTTTGATGTAGGCACTCAGGGCTATAAACTTCCCTCTTAGGACTGCTTTTAAAGTGTCCCATAGGTTTTGTTGTGTTGTATCATCATTGTCATTCAATTCCTGGAATTATTTTATTTCTTTCTTTATTTCTTCCTTGATCCATTCATTATTCATTATTCAGAAGAGTGTTGTTTAGTCTCCATGTGTTCTTGTAGGTTGTAGGGCTTTTCCTGGTGTTGATATTGAGCTTTTTTGCACTGTGGTCTGATATAATGCATGAAATTATTTCAATCTTTTTGTATTTGTTGAATTTTTTTCTGTGTCCCAATATGAGGTCAATTTTGGAGATTGTTCTGGGGTGCTGAGTAGAAAGTGCATTCTCTGGTATTTGGGTGGAATATTCAGTAGATGTCTGTGAGGTCCATTTTGTGTATCGTATCATTCAGTTCAGATGTCTCTCTGTTTATTCTTTGACCTGTTGATCTCTCCAAAGGACTTAGTGAGGTATTGAAGTGCCCTACTATTAGTGTGCTGGAGTTAATCTGTGCCTTGATGTCCTGAAGAATTGTCTTTATAAAGTTTGGTGCACCAGAATTTGGTGCATATATATTCATGATTGTGAAGTCTTCATGGTCAGTTGTTCCTTTGATAAAGATGTAATGGCCCTCTTTGTCTCTTTTGATTTCTTTTACTATGAAGTCTATTTTGTCTGATATTAAAATAGCAACACCTATTTTCTTTTTGGTACCATTTGCTTGGAATATTTTTTCCATCCCTTCACCTTAAGTTGGTGCCTATCCTTGAGACTGAGATGGATTTCTTGTAGACAACATATAGATGGGTTTTGTTTCCTAATCCAATCTCCCAGACTATGTCTTTTGATTGTGGAGTTTAGTCCGTTAATATTTAAGGTTATAATTGAAAGATGGATGTTGCTTCCTTTCACCTTATTATCCATTTCTACTTCTGCAGTTATGTTTTTATTAGTTTCTCTTTCTAGGTGCTTGGGGATAGTTGCTCCTCTCTTCTATCTTTTGAATTGCTTCAAGTATTTTCTGAAGTGTTGGTTTTCTGGACATGTATTTTATCATTTTGTTTATGTCATGGAAGATTTTTCTCTCTCCTTCAACTCTAATCGTCATTTTTGCTGGGTATAGTAACCTGCATCTATAGTCCTTTAACACTGGGAATGCTTTGTTCCATGTTCTTCTTGCTTTCATGGTTTGCACTGAGAAGTCAGTTGTAGTTCTGATGTTTCCCCTTATGTGTAACTTGTTTTTCTCTTGTGGCTTTCAGAATTTTGTCTCTGTTTTGGGTGTCTAGCATTTTAACTATGCTATGACATGAGGAGTTTCTTTTCTGATCTTCTCTGGAGTTCTATGTGCTTCTTGTGTTTGTATGGGTTTGTCTTTTTTTAGTTTGGGGAAATTTTATCTATTATTATGTTGAAGATCTGATCAATACCATTCTCTTGGGATTCTTCTCCTTCCTCTATTCTTTTGATCCTTTCATAGTGTCCCATATTTCCTGGATGTTCCACTTTTGTGTATTTTTAAATTTTTCATAATCCTTACTTGAGCTTTTTAGTTGTTCTGTGTATTCTTCCAGGTCTGATATTCTTTGTTCTGCTTTCTCCATTCTATTTCTGAGGATTTTTCTATTCCTTTCCTCTTGATTGGATGAGTGTTCTATTTCCTTTTTCATACCGTGATTTCTTTAGTATATCTACCTCCTTTCGGAGCTTCTCAATCTCTTCTTGGTGCTCCTTACTTCACTGGTTTGCTTCCTTCTTCAGTGTTTCCACTTCCTTCCCGAGTTTGTCATTTTCTCCCTCTAGTTCTTTGGAGTTTGTCATTCTCTCCCTTTAGTTCTTTCTGAAGTTTGTCATTGTCTCCCTCTAGGTCCTTCTTGAGTTTTTCATTCTTTCTCCTTATTTCTCTGACTTGTTCTTTATAATCTTTAATTTCTCTGAATAGGTCTGCAATTATTCCTCTAAGATCTGTTTCTTTGGTCAACCCCTGGGGGATCCCTCTGTAGCAACCTCCTACAGGGTTGGTAGAGCTTGGTGTGTAATTATCCTGCACCTTTCCCATGTTGTTCCTTTGTTGTGTCCCTGGCATGTGGGTTTCCCTTTTTTTTGCCTGTATTCCAATGCGAATCACAAATGTCTTTTCACTGTGTTGAAAGGCTTGCTTTTCTTGCCTCTTTCAGATTTCAGATGCCTTTTTTTTCCGCCTTGTTTATGGAGTGTTGACTTGTCTAGGTTTCAGTCTTTCAATTTTGTTTATATATTGGAAGTCTAATTCACTCTTCCCTTTCTGTTCTGAAGGTTCTCCAAAAAATCCACTTGGACACTCTCTCAGCAATTCCAGTTGGCGGGGGGGTCAGGGGTCAGGGGTCAGGGGGGGCATACGTCTGACTTATCCCCGGTACTCTGTGCTTCAGGTGGTCCTGGGAAGGCCCTGATCTAAACACTGAGCACTCAAGTCTCACAGTGGCAATAGGCCCACCTTTAATCCCAGCTAGCAGGGCGACTCCACCCCACCAGCCATGCAGGACAATGATTTAACTATACAATAAACCAACAAATCAATTATCCAACAACCCAGGAGTAGATATATCCTAAAATCTGCTTGGCTGAAGTGCTCCTACCTGTGCTTCAGGTGGTCCTGGGAAGGCCCTGATCTAAGCACTGTGCACTCCCTGTCAGTTAAATTTCTAATTAGGTTTCTGTTATGTATTTTGTATACACATACATATAAAATACATTTATCATTTTATATAATGAATATTTACATATTCTCTTAGTATATATTGTTAATATAAACAAATATTTACTTAAGTATTTTATAGTCATTTAGTTATAAAGCACATCTAAGATTTGTTTGTTTTGTTTTATTTGAGACAGTGTCTCCCTGTAGCCCAAGGTCGCTTGGAATTTGCTATGCAGACCAGGCTGGTCTCCATCTTGCAGAGATTTTCCTATCTCTGCCCCCTGTGTGCTGGGATTGTGCAAGTGTATTGCCATGCCTGACTCTTAAGAAAACTTTAAAAAAATATTTATTTTTGTTTTATGTATATGACTGGTTTTGCCTGTGTGTATGTAAGCACATCACATCCATGCGATGGCCATGGAAGTAAGAAGAGGGCATCTGATCCCTTGTTCCTGTAGTTACGGGCACTTGTTAGATATGATGTAGCTCTGAGACCTAAACCCAGGTTCTCTGGAATTGCAATCAAAGCTCTTAACCACTGAGCCATCTCTCTTGCCCTTTAACAAAAATTTTAGTATGGTGTCAGTGTGGTGGCACATGCCCTTAATGCCAGCACTTGGGAGGCAGATTAAGGTGGGAATTTGTTAGATCAAGGCAAACCTGGTCTATACACCTAGTTCTGGGCTATCTGGGGTTACAGGGAGACCCTGTCTCAAAAACAATATATTTTGTAGTTCTGTTAAACAGAATTAATATTGTACATTTATCTCTAGAATTTATTCATCTTATACCTGTTTATGAAATTCTCCTTTGCTCACTTTCTCCAACCTCTGGAAACAATAGTGAAAAGATCACCACTGTGGATGATTATAATTTCCTTGATATCTAATCATATTAACTACGTTCTTCTCTGTTGGCTACTGGATGTCTTCTCTGAAGAAATATTCATTCCAGTCTTTTGATTGTTGAATAATTTTTTTTTTCAAGACTGTCTTTCTAGATAGCTCAGGCCAACAGACCTTGAACCTGTGAAGTAAGCCTCCTGAGTTCTTGAATTAAAAGCATGTGATAACATGCCCATTTTTCTTTTAACTATCTTTGGGCAGAAAATTACTTTTTCTCCATGAAGTCGTAGGAGTTGTGCATGCATTTTGGATATTAACCCTTATCAGATGACTTATTTCTTCTGTTCTTTGAGTTACCTTTTTTTCAATTCATTGTTTCCTTTGCTGTATAGAAGCTTTTAAGTTTGGAATATTCTCACTTTTGTGTTGCTATGTAACATCCTTTTGTTGCTTCTTGAAGAATTCCTTTTAAAGATTTTCCTACTTAAGGTTTTTTGTTGTTATCCTGTTTTGTAAGTTTCATGGACTTCAATGATCCATTTTACTTTCCTTTTTAATATATTATTGTTCATGTAAATGGGCATGAAGTTGATTTTTAAAAAGATAGCCAGCCATGCAGTAAAAGGAAAAACTAGGTTAGGAGGCCAAAGACTGGCTACAGTGTTGGCCTGTATACCTGTTTCTGCCTTTTAGTTTTGTCATTTGTGAAATGACAGGGTCATTATATGATTGGTATAAGCCTTTCAGAGCCTTACACATCTTTGAAAAATAGTTTCAAAACACTGACCTCTTCCACAGAAACTTTTGTGTAGGCATCTACTTATAAACTTTTGAATACAATTCTAGAAAATTCACAGATATACTAAGGTTATTTGCTGGGCTTAGGTTAAGAATGCTTACACTGAATGTCAGAGCAGGTATTTTTTTTTTTTTTTTTTGCTAACATTGTCAGATTATAAGGAAGTCAGAATGGAAAGGTTTTTAGTTGGCCTATCCAGAAAATAAAGATCTATCCACGACTTTTGTCTCCTAATTTCTGAGTTAATATGGAAAGGAAATTTAAGGCTTTGCCTTAGCTTTGAAGACACCAGGACAGAGTGTTAAAAATATAGATTTATGGGGCTGGAGAGATAGTTAGGAGCATTGGTAGATTTCCAGAAGATCTGGATATGAATCCCAGCACCCACATGGCAGCTGACAACTGTCTATAACTCCAGTTCCAGTGGACCCAATTTGAAGCCTTCTTCTATCCTGCATGGGCACTGCATGACACAGGCACGCTTATACACACACAGGCATAACACTCATGAACATAAAATAAAATAAATTTGAAAAATTTAAAAAGAGATTCATGACTTGCCCAGGAAATTCTCACTAATTCTGTGCTATCACTGTGCACCCGTACAAGTTCCTTAATGTCTTGGTTTATTGAGATAACATTCACATAAGCCAACGATTAAAAATGTACAGTGGGGTGGCATTTATTATTTTCAAAATGTCTTACAATTAGCATTTCTCTCAAGTTCCACAGCACTATATCTACCTGTTAAACATCTACATATTTGACCTCCATTTTGATGGGTTTACTTATTCTGGTTATTTTATTTAAATTACATCACAGAATTTATGATTTTCTGTGTCTGATTTCCTTCACATAGTATGTTGTTTCCAAAGCTTATAAATATATCGGGGCTGGAGAGATGGCTCAGTAGTTAAGAGCACTGACTTGGCTCAGTGGTTAAGAGCACCGACAGGGGTTCGATTCACAGCACCCACATGGCGGCTAAGAACCTTCTTTAACTCCAGTTCCAGGGCAATCAGACGCCCTCTTCTGACTTCTGTGGCATTGCACTACACGGGTGCACCAACCTATATGCAGACAGTACACTCATACACATAAAAAATAAAAAATAAATAAATTATAAAAAATAAATATAATAGCATTCATTATTCATTTTTCCTTATTATGACTTATTAATATGTCATTGTTCAATATACCACATTTTATTTTTCCATCCATCCATGGCTAGACACTTGGGTCATTCCCAGCTTTTGGCCATTGAGAATAAATTAGCTTAACTTACTGTTCCTATATTCTTCACTGACAATATAGAAATAATGGATTCCTTTTAGGGACACCATAAAGACAGAAGCTAATGCAGTTAACATACTTGGCAATAAATGGAAGCTGTAAGAATTCTTTACTTTGGGGAAGCCAGGGAGAGCGGCTTTATATTAAGTGGGTCCTCAGGGCCCTGGTCTCTTTGAAGATGGCAGAATACTTCTATTTTTGGAATGTCCAGACTTCCCAGCTCTCATTCCCCTCACCTGACCCTCCGTGTTTGCACTGTACATCTAAGTTTTCAGGTTTCTTTACTGGTAGGGGTCATTATTACTTTTTTCCTTTTTGCAGTCTTCTTTACTGTATTTGCTTTCCATTTCTCTTCTTGGATTTACCCATTTTCATTCTTTCATTCACCAATAAAAGTCAGGCTTAGTTCAGAGGATCAGGCTGCTGTAGGAAAATATTAAACATAATCTGAGATCTCCATGGTCTTATATTCCAGATGATCCATGTACTAAGTGGTGAAATGTGTTTGGAAATAAAACAAAGCAGAAGGCTTTAGGACAAGGTACAGATTAAGTCATGGGGTCAAGGTGGGTCTCCATGATGCTACACCTCATTTAGAATTCTGAATAAGGGCTATTGTGTTAGTCAGCTTTCCATTACTGTGACATATTTAGGGTAGGGGTGGTTTGTTTTTGATTTTAGTATCAGATGCTTCAGCTCTGGACTACAGCCCTGTTGCTTAAAGCTGTGGCAGCACAGGACATGACAGCAATGATGCGGGTCAGAGGGACCTGTTTACTTGATGGTAGTGAGAGAGCAAACAGAGAGAGGAAGGGACTAGGGTTCCCATAAGACCTTTAAGAGCATATCCTTAATGAGTTGAGTCTGTTCACTTGGCCCACCTCCTGTTGCCATGATGGGCTGACGATTAGGGCTTCCAAAAACAGGCTTTTGCTGGATGTTCAAGAGCCAAAGAATATAAACTGTGTGGCCCTTTCTTCAAGAAGAGAGCATTGAGCAGAGTGACAGAAATGATTTTCATTTTAATTGGGTCATCCTGGCTCTGTTCTGAAATAGCACAATAGCTACCTTTACCTCCCTCCTTGGTTCCTCTCTGTGAGACATTTTTTCCCTCTTAAAGTCTTCCTGAAAGTTGAGTTTCTTGATGAAATCTTTCGGCTGGTGGACCGAGGCCATCGTTTTCTCTTTCCTCCATCCTTCAGTTCTTGGAGGGAGAAGGAAAACGCTACACAAAGGAGGCTTTCACCACAGAATTTTCACCATCTGAACAGCCTCAGGTGACGAGGACCATGGTTGGAGGCCATACTTCCTTCCCGGTTCAAGGTAGACTTTGGTGAGCTTTGTATCCACTGGTGTATAAAGTGTGGGAGTTAGGTCAAATTCCAATCCTATCTCAAGCCAGACTGCCTTATGTCACTGCCAGTTTTTATTTTCCTGACTGAACTTATGCATAAGGAAGGTTGCTTTTGGTTGCAGAAGCAGAAACTCAAGCTCCTCTTGGAGTTCTGGATTTGGAGTCTGTTTCCTGCTTCTTCCTCCTTAAGCCTCCCCCTCCCCCTTTTCCCCAGGGACATTCTGGCCACTCTCAGAACACTATGAGACTAGAAAACAAGACTGGACTGGGAACTAGGTGTCTTGTTTGAACTCCATAAGCCAACAACATTGGCAGACAGAGTGCCTCTGAATAAAAGGAGCTCTGGGGTCATATTAGCCAGATGAGTGTCTGGTCTTATTCCTTCCTGGTTATGTGTCATGAGAAAATTATTAACCTATGTGTTTCATGTTATCTTTATATACAATATGAAAATAATAAATGTACTTACCTCATAGAACTGCTTTGGCGACTAAATGGGATCAACGTGTAAATGAACTAAAAACAGCACTGACCATGCAGGCCCCTTACTGGTGAGTATTACTGTTGATAAGTCAATCCTCTGCATTATATCCAAGTGCTGGAAGTCTCATCAGCTGCAAAGGCCTGATGATGATACTTGACAATCACTGATTGATTTGGCTATTTTAGAGATTAGGCCATCAAGGCTCTGAGAATTGAGGCTGTTCAAGATTGCAAAAGTGGGCCCCAGTGAGGAAGGCCCATGACATCCCAGCTCTTCTTCCAAGCTAGGAGCTGCCAGGCATCGGGAGTTTGGTAGACAAAACAGAGTCCTCCAGTGGTCTCCCACGGAGAACGAAAGAGCCAGGTCATTTGCACACATCTGAGAATCCAAGCTGCAAGTCTTCGAGGTTTTGGAGTCCTGTGGGCAGCACGTGTCTGACTGGCGACCAAAAGGCTTCAGCAATAGCATTTAATCATCAGCTCACTAGGTTCTGTTCTGGGTCAGGACTCAGCTTGTTTTCCCATCTGCACAGACTCCCTAAGGCTGGTCTGTGCTATCCTCAACACAGTTCTAACACTTTAAAAGGTAATTATTAACACCCAGTAATCCTCTTATAAGATATTCTTTAGATTATTATCTTCCAGGACAGCTGGGGCTACAGGGAGACCCTGTCTCAAAAAGACCAAAAAAAAAAAAATATCTTCATCATTTAAATTCTTTTTAAAATTTTATTTATTTATTTATTTTTATTTATTTTTGTATGCATATGAATGCATTGTCTGCATGTAGGTTTGTGCACCCATGTCATGCAATGCCGCGCTTGGCCGTCATGTGGGTGCTGGGAATTGAACCCTGGTCCTCTGCAAGAGCAGTTGGCGCTCTTAACTGCTGAGCCATCTCTCCAGCTGCATCATTTAAATTCTTCTATTTGCTTTCTAATTGGAAGCAAGAACTCGCTCAGAGGCCGCCTCCTGTCTCTCTGGCCGCTTTTCCTCTTCTTTTGGATTTCTTAGGTGTAGGGATTTTCTTAGATTCTGGATCCTGAGGCTGTGTCTCTGAGAGAGCAATGATAACTGCAATCTAGAAAGTATTGTACAGGCTTCCTCCATAACCCACAGTCTGGTGTCACTCCGACACGTGGAGGTGGATGCACAAACCTTTCCACTGGATTCCAGGGAAAAGGGAAAATGCAAGACAGCTGCCAGCAGCTGTCCTAAACCTTGGCGTCAAAGGCTGATAACCTTCCACTGCTCACCTGTCTCATCTAACATCTACAGCAGGCAATGCCCTATTGGAGTGGCACTCTACAGCCTAATGCCAGGCTGTCGCCTGATAGGCACTCTACAGTCTAATATTCCAGACTGTCACCTGCTAGCCACTCTACAGTCTAATTCTCACCTGGGCATTCACCACACATCACAGCTGGCGACCTGATAAGTCTCCTTGCAGCCCCACACCAGCTTCCCAGGTTGGTGGTCTGCTTCACTGCCATCCAATCCACTGGCCACAACTACACAAGCCTGATGGGCTAGGATTACACAGGCAAAATAACGGCTGGGAGTCCCTGTCTGATGGTAAGAACGACTCATCTTTTTATTCACAGCATTCTGTTTCTTTATTTTTTATTATTTATTTATTTATTTATTTTTATGTGTATGAATGTACTATCTGCATGTAGGTTGGTGCACCTGTGTCATGCAATGCCGCAGAGGTCAGAAGAGGGTGTCGGATTCCCCGGAACTGGAGTTAAATTTGGTTCTCAGCCGCCATGTGGGTGCCGGGAATCAAACCTGGGTCCTCTGCAAGAGCAGTCAGCGCTCTTAACCACTAGGCCATCTCTCCAGTATTCTGTTTTTATACCCAGAGTGACATTATATCTCAGGGCCTGGTTTCAGACCCCCTGCCTCATGTTTCATAATATCAGGAGTACTTGTCAATGCCTTTGGTCCCAAGGTATGGGGGGAGCTTGCTAATGCACAGGCAAATCCTGCCCAAGGCCAGATTTCAGTGTAAACAGACAAGCACAAAGGGATCCTCAGGTGGCTTCCATTTTTCCCTACAACAGTCCTTTGCTGGAGCCAAAGCAAGAGTTGTAGTGAGCATAAAAGTCTATGCAGATGCTCCTGTGCATGGATGTGGTGCTGTCCTTCATCTGTAACCACCTGGAAGTATTTGGGGTTTTCACGAAACATATTTGCAGCCAGGATCAAAGGCAGAGAGGAAATATCAGTGTCCACTCAAGGCAAGGTGTGGATCTGGGAAGGCAAACATCCCAGAGACTCCTAGGAAACCCAGTTCACAGGTACCACAAGGATCTGAATGAGCCATGTAGGAAGTGAAAATGCCCTCACACATACTGTTTTTCCCATGTATTCTAAATTAATTAATCTTCAAGGTTCATGGCTAGGGAAAGGAAAAGGAGGAAGAGGAGGCAGAAGAGGAAAATGGAGCAAGAGGAAAGGCACAGGAATTTATTCCTTATATTGCCGTCCTGCCACCTTATGTCTTAGTTGTTGTCCTTCAAGTTGATAATGCAGATACATGAATCTTTGCCACATACAGGAACCTCTGTCTTGCCTGTCGTTCATTCCTGCATCTATCATATAGTTTCCCCTGTCCCGAGGTGAGGGAGCCAAGTGGGGAGTTGGAAAGAGGAAGAGGAAAAAGAGAAGTGTTTTCAGAGCCACCGAGCCTCATCACTCATGCTCCAAACAAATTATCAGCATCACTGGCAACGTAGAAATGAGGAAAAACTGACAAAAGCCAGAAAAATGATCATTTTATCTCATCCTCTTCTAAACATTTTTGATGGAAAAGTAGCTTCACTTTGACTAACATATGATGCACCCAACAAGTTCTTTCCTGGTGGGTAAAGAGACAGTGTGGGCAATGAGCAGAGAGGAGCAGAGCATACTGGACAGATGGGGCAGGCTGGGTAAGCACCTGCTCTTGCCAAAACTGGCTGGCCAATGGCTCCCTGGACCTTCCCAGACTTTCTCATATCTATGAGGTCCCCTGATTGTCTGACATCATGAGCTTAACTCTTGCTTCCTGTGGTAGGACCAGGATGACCCGGTTCATTCCACTTCAGCATTTCCAGCGAGAAAAGATCTCTGGATGCAAAAGTGACTTCCCCTTTGGCCTCTTTACTTTATTGTTTGCCTTGTATTGACCAATAATGCAAGCACAGATGGAGTGAATCACAGAAATCTGTGTGCCAGGGCTACTTGCACAGGGAGGGTATGGATGCCAAGGGAAACACATGTGCTCCATTTGGATCGAAAGGCCAATAGTGTTGCCCATTGTGCATGTGATAAAAAAAAAAACCTTTGTGCTATCCATGGAGACTGTGTGGAGTGATCTCAACCTATATAAGAGATGAAGTGACCTGTTTTTCTGTAACATTACAAGCTGCTTTAGTCATGCAACACTGTAACTGCTTTAAGTTGTTTACTCCTATGAGACCAAGTGGAAATTTTATGTTTACTAGAATTCTCTCTGAATTCATAATGCCACGTTGCCTTGATCATTATGGGATTTTAAAATTCCATTATATTTAATTTTTTGAGATAAGTTCTTTATTTGATGCTTGCAAGTTGTCTAGGTATTTCTTTTTTTCTTTTATTTAATTGTTTATTTTTTAAGGGATTCTACAATATAAGAGCACAGTTGTTTTCAGATCACATTAACGTTGTTGCTCAGTTTGCCATATAATTAGGTAATTGGTGCTAGCATCCACAGTTGAGGGATACCATTCATCGTTTGTTTTTCTGGGACTGTGTTACTTCACTCAGCATGATATCTTCTAGCTCCAGCCATTTACCTGCAAAGTTCATGATGTCATATTTCTTTACTGCTGCATAGAACTCCGTTGTGTAGATGTACCACATTTTCTCTATCCACTCATCAGTTGAGGGGCACTTGGGTTGGTTCCAGCTCCTTGCTATTGTGAAGAGAGCTGCAACAAACATAGCTGTGCATGTATCTCTGCAGTAAGTTGAGTCTTGTGGGTGCGTACCCAGAAGTGGTATGGCTGGGTCAGGTGGCAAGCTCATTCCAAGTCTTCCAAGGGTTCTTTCTCCACACTGCTTTCCATAGTGGCTGTACCAGTTTACATTTCCACTAGCAGTGGATGAGTTTTCCCCTTTCCCCACAACCTCTCCAGCACTTGTGAGATAAGTTCTTACCCAGCCCAGGCTGTCTTCAATCTACTATAAAGCTGAATCTGGCCTTTAATTCTTGATCTTTATGTATCAACATCCCAAGTGCTGAGATTATAGGTATCCACCATCATACCCAGGTCTTTATCACGGAATCTTACATTGCTGTTGTGAAGTTGGGCTGTTCTTAAAGTTCTGGGGTTTACCCTTCTCATGAACATTTTCTTGAGTGTTGTGTGCCACTATCCACCATGCTCATCAACTACAAAGATCTTCATAATGTTAAATCTATAATGTTTCTATTGCAATTTAATATTCATATTTCAGTGTATCATGGATATATCTTTACACATGCATAAACAGAGGTTACAATGGCAGCTTTAGAATTGCTGAATTTAACTCATGTTTGGGCTAAAATTTTTAAATTAGCAAGTTTTATCATAGAATCTGTATCTTGAAAAACACTTTCTGTCTAGTCTTTCCAGGCTGCTATAACCAAATAGCTTAGACTAGATAAATTACAAATACTAAAATTTGCTGCTTATGTTGTGGAGACTAAGGAGGCAAGGTCAAGGTGCCAACGGATGAGGCATCTGGTCAGAGCAGGACAGGCACATGATAAATGATGGGCAATGGACAGCTTGATCTTGTTATAAAGGCACTACTCCCATTCCTGATGGTGGCACCCTCATGGACTAATTCCCAAAGACTCCTACATGGTGAATAATAGGTCTCAACATAAAAATTTGACGCCTGAATACTGACAAATGGCTGTCAATATTTCCACCTGTTGACAATCTTCCTATTGTGATCTGTGACTTTCTTCTTCAGTGCCATCTGCTTTTCAAGTTGACCTCAGGCTCCTCTGTGCCCAGGTTACTAACAGAAGTGGCAAAACAAGTGTTGAAGCATCGTGCTGGTAGAAGAGCACATGAAGAGATTCTTATTCCTACAGAGAAGACAATTAGAATCTTCTTGTAATTGTATATACCGCCTCCTTTGCATTGCCTTTTGATGCTTTGAGGCCTAGTCTATCCTGTTTCCAGAAGCCTCTTCATATCCTTTGAAAGTCCAGCTCACTTGCTGAAGCTCCTGCTCTGTCTTACCTCTAGTCTTATCTTTATTTTTTAAAATAATCACAATGAAAATAAGCATCTACGTGAATGAAGAATTTGTCATGATAATCAGCAGACAAAAACAAAAATTGAGATACTATGGCTTGAGAATGCTCCCCAGAGGTTCATAAGCTGACAGCTTGGTCCATTGTCCAGCCATATTACCATGCTGGTTTTTGGTGTCCTAATTTCATCTCTATTGCTTTTATTTTTAAAAAGAACTCTGACCAAAGCAGCTTAGGGGAGGAAAGTGTTTATTTGATTTGTTCTTCCAGGTCACAGTCTGTTATTGAGGGAAGTCAGGGCAGGAATTCAAGCAGAAACTTGAAATCAAAACCACAGAGAAATATGGCTTTCTGACCAGTGTTTAGCTAGATTTCTTATACAGCTCAGGACCACATACCCAGGGCATGATGCTACCCATTATGAACTTGAACTCCAACATCGATTAATAATCCACACAGTGTGGCACAGACATGCCTAGAGGCCATGTCTGAGCAATCTCTCAATTGAGACTCCTATCTCAGGTGACTCTAAGCTGTGTTAAGTTGTGTTAAACCTAACTAGCACATCTGAGAAGTGATTGGACCCTGAGAGCTCTTATCTCATCAATGGACCAATCCATTGATGAGTTCATAGTTGATTAGCTGTTGGGAGGTTCTGGAGACTTACAAGGCAGCTATAGTTGAAATGAATGGGTCCTTGGGGAAGCATCCCTGGGGAGAGGGACTGAATCTTGTCACCAGCCTTTTCTTTCCCTTTTATATCTGCTTCGCAGTCCTCAGCAGGTGGACAGCTCTGCCTCACCCACCTTCCCGCGCATACGTTCATCTGCACCACAGGCCTAAAGACAAGAAAGGTAAGAAAGCTCAGACAAAATCCTCTGAAACGGTGAGCCATTTTGTTTCCTTTCCTTCAAGTTCACCTTCTCAGATATTTTTCTCACAGGGACAGAAACTGCATGAATAGAATAGCAGATATATTGTTTGGCTGACTAGTTAGAGAAGTAAAGTGTATAGTGGAAAACAAGAATATGGGACATATGTTGTTCACTTTTTCTTATCCATCTGTTATCCTAATTTACAGTTGGCATTATTTTTATGTCCAAGCAATGTAACATTTGTACAAAAACTTCTTCTTAGTAACTTCAGAAACTGCTTTTCTTCTGTCAATAATACACCAACAGGGGATTTAAACCTAGTGCCCAAATAAAATGTTATTAAAGAAAGGTAGATCTTTCATTAACTATCTCCTAAATACTAGAGCTCCAAAAGAATTTCATGAATCCCAGGGTACCGAAGGCCATCCTGCAGTGAGCACCTGGGGATATTTAAGACCTTATTGGCACTTAGACCAATGAATGGGAATAAGGCACCCGAGGGTCTAAGACAAGCACATTAAGGAAACTTCTGTGTCAGAGAGGGTGATTCATCCTGGATGAGCCATGGGAGAACTGCTCTGTGGAATTGTTTTCAGAGATAAGCTGAAAGAAAACTCACCATGGAGGTGGGAAGTTAGGAAAAGAGGCTTCTTAGTATCTCAAGCTAGGAATTATAGGAATTAGTGTATTTAAGATTTAAAATAAGAGCTATTTTTTAACAAACCATATTCAAGTTAAAATGTGAGAGAAATAGGAACTAAAGAAAGACTACGAGGTAGAAAACAGTCCTCTCATATATCTATTCAGTGTGATGATAAGGTCCACCAAGGTGGGGAGACGAGGTGGTGTGAGTGGCTCTCACCTACAGAGTGGGGTTTGCTTACATGTGGGTCGATCAGAAATCAGATGGGAGTGCTGGGATTCTGCTAGCCCTCTCCTTTTATTCAGTCCCGGACATCAGCTCATGGGATGACTGCCCACATCTGCAGTGGATCCTCCCTCCTTAGCTAAATATTTCAGGAATGTCCTCAGAGACAGGCTCAGAGGTATCTCCCAGGTGATTCTAAATCTAGAGAGGTGACATGTGGACTATCCATCAGAATATTCCATAGCAAAATCTCCAAAGTGTCTTAAAAACTGCATTAGGGCTGTGTGCATATGGGCTTTATCCCAAACAAAGATTCATTTAAGATCATGTTTTGGATTAGAACATCATGTCTTTTAATTAATATTCTAGAACTATATAAAATATAGTACCACAAGTGCCATTGGAAGAATTGCCCTTTCTTCTTTGGCAAACTCTGTCTAAGGTTTATCGAAACAATGGGACAAATAGTTACCTGAATGTTCAAAATGCTATCTAGCTTACAAGAGTTATTCATTTTCTGTTATTATTAATAGAAAATATACTTCAGTTCAACATTGAAGCAGGTAGGAGAATTTTAAATGATTTCTGTTACTTCAGTTGTAAGCGACTAGAATGCAATTGGTTCTCAATTTAAAATAATAGTCATTGCTTTCTCCTTTGGCAGCTTGCATAGCACCCTCCAATATTATGGGAGCTGGTCTTCATGGAGGAGGCCTTTCCAGCAGGATTCTTCCAAGTCCTGGATCTGAAGCATGTGGAATCTTCAATCAAAGACAATGATGATGGCCTATATTGTTTGGGGACTCTGTCTACCCTGACCAACAACTCTAAGGGAAGTTTCCTATGCTTGTTTTTGTTAGTCTATGGCTCTTTGGGGGAACATTATCATTCTGTGTTATAAAATGTGTCTCTATAGTATTTTTTCAGTTATTTTTGGCAATATTTATTTCTCTTCCCTCTCTCTCTGAATTACTCTATTCTCCATTAAAGCCCCCCCACCCCCATTGCTCTATCCAGTTGTAATGCCTACAAACCACAACAATCACCAGCTCAGCAAGATATCCTTTTGGTGCAAAAGTGTTACTTTTATTTCAGGGGTAAATAAAACCTGTGTAATTGGACTTAAGGCCCATTCAATAGGAAGGAGTTCATGCTTGGTACTATAAACCTAGCCAGATATTGTTGGCTAACAAGATAATAGACCTTAGAGGAGAACCTATTGTACCCATTTCCCAAAATTAATACAATTTCTAACTACATTCTAAAGACTTATCCTTAAATATACAGATAACTCGTCCTTCAACAAAGAAGCTTCTTTGTACAACATACAGAGAGTTGTTTTTTTCAAAACCAATTTTTTTATTGAAGCTTTGTGCATTTCATACAAAATTTTCAATCAAATCTAGACCCATGCCCCCCTCCCTACCCCCTGACCCCACCAGAGCTCATGCATTCTGCCAAACATGTTTTTCATCTTTTTCTCAGTCTCTCTCAAAATTCTTGATGCAGAAGTTTACTGTTTTGAGCAGAATTTCATCATTTCAGTCAGTTCTTTGACCCAGTCATGTTGTTGTTGCTGTTGTTGTTGCTGTTGTTATTCCTTCCAATACATATCACTCCAAAATATGCATATACGCATGCCACACATATCATAGGTTTTAGCATCTTTAGCTTATGATTTTTTTATTAGGCTAAAAGATCTCATGTTTGAAGGCTCCTACTTGGCAAGTCCAAACCACCATCAGTTCTGCTCTTGTGCTCCATACTGGGGTTTTCCCTTCCCATGGTCACCAAATGAGGTTCAGTAAGCACCACATCCTGTCTTGATCTTCCTGTGCTGGTCTCCATGATACAGCCTGGGTAGTCCAACAATGGCAGTCTATACTCTGAAGAGGCTGAAACCTCATTAGTAGCTCAGTCCACAAGTTGGATGTCTCAGTAGTCCCCATCTGGCACTGAAGGTTTGGAGGATTCTTGGAGAGACATGAGTCTTCAGTCCATATTGGAAGGTTGAAAAGCTGTGTCTCATGTCTTTGAAGGATGGCAAAAGCAGTGGCAGCCACATGGTAGATGCACTTGACAGTGAGACAGGCAAAACAACTGTGCTTTTTTTTTTTTTACTTTTTGTCTTTTTACTAAGATCTCAAGTTTTATACCTGAAGTACAATTTCTCAGGCCTTACTATTTATTTATTTCTGGTTATACATTGCTTTTGGATGTTTACAGCCACACAGTTAGCCCAAACTAACCAAGGTTTTTGTTTTCTCAAGGTCACTTGAGGATCTGGTCCTCAAGGGTCACTTGGGTTCTTGTTTTGGGCAGGGGAGGGAGCCCTTGGCTCTTTTTGGATTTTCAATAACCAGTTCTATCCACTGGAGGACAAAGTCAGGTCTTGCTAGACCAGGCATGAGCAGACTTTCCTCTTTATTGATTGGACACTGGCTGAAGTCCCATTAGTGGATCTCTAAGACCTCCCTGCACAGGAAGACTGGTGACTCACATTTGCAGGACATTTCAAGAGATGCCCCCATGCATAGTCCCCTGGGACTTAGTTGACCTCTGGGGGCAAGGAATAAAGTTATCCCTTAAGACCCTCGGCCAAATTAGTATGGGCATTAAGTAGGGTCGTTAAGCATCCAGAAAGGCTAAGTTATACCAGCCTGATACTTTTAACTACTGCGTAATATTTTAGAAAAGGCTGGACTAAAGCTCAAGCAGCCTTCTATAAGAAATATTAAGAAGCACTCCCATAAAATAAATACTGTGGCTAGACATAATGTCATAACAAACCAGTTTTTCCTCACTCTTTTGATCTTATATTATTCTAAAATATGCATATATACCCTCCACCCATATACCAAAAATTCCTAACTCTGAAAATAAATGGTAGCTTAGTTCTAGAACCTGATAAGGGATTCACAATATAAGAGCACAGTTGTTTTCAGTTCACGAGGAATATAACATGAATGTTGCTCAGTTTGCCTTACAACTAGGTAACTGGCGCTAGCATCCCTCATCTGTTGATGCTAGCACCAATTAGCTAACATATAGAGATTTTTATAGACAGACACAACTGGTCAAAATGCAGAAAATAAGTGAACATATGATCCCAAGCCCTAGCTGCTACATCTAAAATGCAGTCCCTACACTTAAGGTAGAGGGATCATCATAGAAGGGGACAGAAAGATTGTAAGAGCCACAGGAACAGGACACCTACTGCTACATAGTGTCTTCTAGTCTTGACAGGGAAGCTAAATCCATTAAATCTCCACAGTATAGTTGCCTAAACAACAGCTGCATAATGACAACACCCAGCTATGCCAGCACCAATGGAGAAATTCCCCATGGTCTCACCTCAGGCAATAATGGCTGCTGCAAGAGGAAGAGTCAGTTTTCTCCAGTGACATACTCTCTGATAGGTTATCCAATCCCAAGTGGTCAGCTCTAAACATATGTGCATACTAGAATCACTAAATGGGCTCAGTAACATTAATAATTATGGAATGTATCAGTATATTGAGAGGGAGTTGGGAGAATGTGGGAGTAGCTGGAAGGAGAAGAAGGAGCAGTGGATATTATGTAAATAGAGTATTCATATATGAAATTATTAAAAATTAATTTAAAAATAATCATTAAAGTATATATTCATGACTTCTAAAGGTACAATTATGTAGACTGTAATATCTATATCTAGTTGTCAACATTTCAGTTATTCAGACGTTATAATGGTGCAATTTTAATACTGGCTAATTATTATGCTAACATTAAAATTCAGAGGTATAACAGTGGTTAATATTACAAGAAGTTGGCAGTGCTTCTGGATCCAGCCACAGACATGTAGGTCTCTGTAAGTATACCTGCTTTTCTGAGCTTTTCAGAAAAGCATAATCTCTTTTTTTCTTCCTCATATCCCTTCTCTAAACATCCTTCCTTTAACACTTTGGGCTGTACTAGCATCTTATATTCCGTTACTTTTTCTCTAAAGCTTCCTTCTCTCTACCATGAGGCTGCCAGTCAGCCACACGTCTGACCTCCATGAAAGCCTCATGACTTTTTCCTCCTCCCATCCATTGTCTTCCTCATTTTCCTTCTCCAGACAGCTGCCGAGATTATCAGCTCACTGACCCTGAGGATTTTTCATTAAAATTATAATAAAATTGTCCTAAAACTTTCATTTGGGTCCATTCTTAAATTCTTTTATGAATGAGACTAAGGAGCCTCTAGGGTTCTCCCCTATGCTATAAAATTCTCCCCTAGGCAATAAAATTTAAAGCCATCACATGGGCAACATGCTTTAACTAAAATATAAAATTATCTGAAAGAACAAAATTATAAAATTGACAATTTACAATGATAAGTATGTTAAGAAAAATACATATGATTAAAATAATGCTATTAATGTTAAAATTAGTAAATCAAATTTAAAATATTTCTAAAGAGTGTATTGGAACTAAAGATCAATTCTTTTTTTTTTTTTTTTTTTTTTTT
>VZQC01002342.1:2125084-2185898 GCA_009823505.1 Rhizomys pruinosus
CTTTAATTTCTCTGCGTATGTCTGCAATTATTCGTCTAAGCTCTGTTCCTTGGGTCTCCTCCAAGGGGATCCCATTGTGGCTATCTCCTCCAGGTTTGGTAGGGCCTGGTGTGGGAGTATCCTGTGCCTTTCCCATGTTGTCCCTTCGTCGTGTCCCTGGCCTGGCGCGTTATGGCGTCTCCCCTGCGACCCCGGTTCCCGCCCACAAGTCCAGCCGGGACCAGAGCAGAGGGAAACGCGACCCTGCTCACCCGAGCGCGGTCCCTCTGGGCCGGGGACCCCTAAAGATCAATTCTAAGACTTGTCTTCTGCTCACCTTTCTCTGACTTTGCCCTTCACTATCTTCTACCACAAAGCTCTATATGCAAGTAGCTCATGGTGTTTTAAGGAAGACTATTTTTTCCTGGGAAGCTCTATTCAATTGACTATATCCCACATCTTTCCCCTAGAGAGACTCTTTTAGCCTTTACCCTCATGAATAAGCCTGCATTAAATTGTTTTATTATACTAATTCCCTTCAATAATTGAAGCCAGGATTCCTGGTTTGGGTTGAGTGAAGGTCTCCGAAACTTAGAAGTCCTGAGGCTCTCAGTGATGACCACATGCCAGCTGTCTCAGTCAAGTCCTACAGTGTCTGGGCACTCTTGGTAAGATCCATCTTGAAGCCTTGTTGATTCTTACACAATCTCCTGAATGAAGATCCTATACGACTGCCCAAGCCACTACCCGAGACCAAATTAAGGCTATGTTTCTGCTCCATGCCACCAGAGGACTCTCTCTCAGTTGAGAGAGGGAGAGAGAGAGAGAGAGAGAGAGAGAGAGAGAGAGAGAGAGAGAGACTACCCCTTTCCCCTTTCCATTCTTTTTATGTCCTCAGGGTCTGGAATGAAGGAGAGTCAGTCTAACAAACGATTGAAGGAACTGACCGACCTACACCCCACCCACCCCACACCCCCTAGTTCAGGATGGAGATACATTTCAGGACACACTGCCCCCAGCAAAACAACTGGTTCCTTATCAAACCCGGTATCAGAACTCCGAAACTATCTTTCCCCAATCCCAAGGGGGGGGGGGCTGACACCACCTAAGAAGTCATGCCTCACCTTCTGGGGTTCTGGGAAGGCATGACCCCCTTTCTGCGACTTTCTGGTTCCATCTATAAATCCCAAACCTCTCCCAACCCAAGGCCCCAACTTCCATACCCATGGGAAGATTGCATGCTCCTTGTAGCTAATAAAGCAGTCTGCATCTGTTAAAGGTTGGATTCCATTTTTACTTTATCAGTCATCTGTCTTCTCAATTCCGCTTTCTGTTCTTCTGTAAAGACCTTTATTCCCTAGTAGGAGTTATAGTTCTCTAGAAATCCTGTGGCCTGAGGCAATCATTTAATTTAATTTTGCCTATCTCCACACTTACCATTCCTGTATAGATTTGACATTCTGTCTTCCCCAACCCACATTTGTTTTCAGATAGGATTTGCTGGAAGAGGCCCTTGGAGCAGTCTACACTATCTGGCCTGGCAAGGAGAATGCTTTGCCTTAGGCAACTCAGGTTCTGAGAACAGATATTCAGCTAGAGCCCAAGTCTCACAGCACGCTTGCGCACACGGATTGGTTGGAGTGCGCAGGTAGCGGGGAAGCCAGAGCCTGTGGCTGACAGACCTCAGAGAGCCTTCAGGCCATGCCAGGTCTAGTTAAGTGGTAGCAGTGACCCAAAGGAAGAGGTGTGTACTGGGGCCAGTCGGCTGCGGGAGTGAGCGGAGGAAGACCTGCCTTCTACAGGTGTGGCAGCAGCCTAGGGCCCCTTGGGGAGCGGGTTGGTGTGGGCGTGTTCCCTGTAATGGCTTGGAGCTGCTTCCCGTGGGACCTGTGACACTGCAGGCCGAAGTGTCCAGTTAGAATCCAGAATGGTTGATCTTTCAGAAGATCTGTTATTGGAAGAATGAAGAAGGCAATAGAAGAGGATGTCTTTATTCCTCTGTATCCAAAGAATTGTGTACAAGATAAAGACACCACATTCAATGTTCTGAGAACAACAGTTCTGGGCAGCTTTAAAGCTCTTCTGCAATATTCTTCTTTGGCATGGACTCCTTTCTGACGACACCTTGCAAGATCTGGGCCTGGGGAAGCCGCTAAATGGCTACCTTATTATTGCTCTTACTAATTCCACCCCTGGGCCAGAAACTGTTCAAAAGTGCCACCAGGTAGTGGCTTATGTACAAGAACAGTGATTTGAAAATTCCCAGCTAGAAAACGTCATTCCCTTTTTGCAGTCTGCACATAAATTTTCTACAAGTGAATGCAGGAATGAAATCAATGAAATAATTCTTAAGCCCTTAATGAAGACTTTTGAGCAAATGCAGGGTTCTCCACACTGCTTTCCACAGTGGCTGTACAAGTTTACATTTCCACCAGCAATAGATGAGTGTTGCCCTTTCCCCACAACCCCTCCAGCACTTGGTATCATTTGTTTTCTTGATTCTAGCCAGTCTTATTGGAGTAAAATGATATCTTAGAATGGTTTTGATTTGCATTTCCTTAATGATTAATGATGTTGAACACTTCTTAAGATGTTTCTCAGCCATCTTTAATTCCTCACTTGTGAAGTCTCTGTTCAGATCTTTGCTCCATCTAGTGAGTCGGTCATTTGTTTTCTTTCTTCTTTGTTTTTTGAATAGTTTATATATTCTGGAAATCAATGCTTTGTCAGATGTTTCTGCAGTGAAGGTTTCCTCCCACTCTGTGGGATTTCTCTTCACTTCCTTGATTGTTTCTTTTGATGTACAGAAGCTTTTGAGTTTAATGAGGTCCCATTTGTCAATTNAGACCAGGCTGTCCTTGAACTCACAAGATCCTCCTGCCCGCCTCCCAAGTGCTAGATTAGAAAGGCGTGCACCACCCCTTAAGGGTAGGAACTTGGCAAGGCTGCCCCCTGTTACCACTCCTCTTCAATATAGTGCTTGAAACCCTTGCTAGGGCAAAAAGGCAAGAAAAGGAAATTAAAGGAGTACTAATTGGAAAAGAGGAAGTCAAGATATCCCTTTTTGCTGATAACATGATTGTTTACTTAAGGGATGACAAAAACTCCACCAGAAACTCCTATAAATGATTAACAGCTTCAGCAAAGTGGCAGGATACAAGATAAACCTAGAAAAAATCAGTAGCCTTTCTTTACACCAACAACAACACTGAAGAAGGGAAGTCAAGGAGAACCTCTCCCTCATAATAGCCTCAAAACAATAAAATACCTAGGAACAAACCTAACCAAAGACAACCAAAGATCTCTACAACAAAAATTTTAAAACCCTTGAAGAAGGAAATTGAAGAAGACAGCAGAAGAGGGAAAAACCTCCATGCTCAGGATTGGGAAAATTAATATAGTAAAATTGTCCATTCTATCACCAAACTCTTGTATACATTTAATGCAATCCCAATTAAAATTCCAGAGTTTCCTTACTTTTCTTCACAGGCTTGGAAAAAAATTCTGAATTTCATTTAGGAAAAAACAAAAGACCCTGAATGCCAAAGAACACAAGCAAGAAAGAGCAATACAAGGGGATCTCTAACCAGACTTCAAACTATACTATAGGGGTATAATCATAAAAACAGTTGGTACTGGCACAAAAACAGACCTGTTGACCATGGAACAAAACTGAAGATCCAAAGCTTGAAGCACAATACAATTTTAACCACCTCATATTTGACAAGGGGGCCAGAAGACACAATGGAGGAAAGACAACGTCTTCAACAAGTGTGTAGCAAACTGGATCCCCACTTGGTAGAAGAAGGAAATTAACCCCTACCTCTCACCCTGTACAAAAGTCAACTCCAGTGGATTAAAGACCTCACAGAAACCCAAACTCTGAAGGCGATAGAAGAAAAAGTTGGCAGCAGACTACAAGACATAGGCGTAGGAAAAGTCTTCCTAAATCAGACAGCAGCTGCACCTAGAATTAAGGTCAATAAAAAAAAAAAAAAAAAAAAAAAAAAAAAGGGAATGCTTCTGTCGTTTCCCCATTTAGGATGATATTGGCTGTGGGTTTCCTGTATATGGCTTCAATTACAATGAGGAATGATCCCTCCAATCCAATTCCCTCTAGGGCTTTAAGCATTAAGGGATGCTGGATTTTGTCAAAGGCTTTTTCCATGTCAATTGAGATGATCGTGTGGTTTTGTCTTTCAGTCAATTTATATGCTTGATGATATTTATTGATTTTTGTATGTTGAACCATCCCTGAATCTCTGGTATGAATCCAACTTGGTCATGATGGATGATCTTCTTGATATGGGTCTGTATGCAATTTGGCAGTAGCCTGTTTAGTATTTTGGCATTTGTGTTCATTAATGAGATGGGTCTATAGTTCTCCTTTTTGGTTGTATCTTTGCTTGGTTTTGATAATAGATTGGTGCTGGCTTCATAGAAGGAATTTGGGAGAATTCCCTCTGTTTGTATCCTTCTAAACAATTTCAGTAATAATGGTTATAAATCTTTTTGAAATGTTTTATAGAATTCTGCTGTGAAACCGTCTGGGCCTGGGCTTTTTTTAGTTGGGAGGTTTCTTATTACATCTTCAATTTCTTCATATATTATGGGTCTGTTTAAGCTGTTGATCTCTTCTTGGTTGAGTTTTGGCGATTCCCAGGATTTCAGGTATTCATCCATTTCTTCTAGGTTTTCAAACTTAATAGAGTAAAAGTTTTTGAAATATTCCCATATGATTTTCTGGATCTTTTCCTTGTCTGTTGTGATATTTCCCCTTTCATCATGGATTGTATTGCTTCTGAGTTGTTCCACCTTTCTTTTGGTTAACTGGTCTGTCTATCTTGTTTATTCTCTCAAAGAACCAACTTTTGGATTCATTGATTGTTTTGTATTGTTTTCTTTGTTTCTATTTCATTGATTTCTACCCTGAATTTTATTATTTCTTCCTGTCTGTTGCATTTAGGGTTCATCTGTTGTTGTCTCTCAAGTGCTTTTAGCTGCATTGTTAGATCATTCACTTGTGTTCTTTCTGTTTTTCTGATGTAGGCATCCAGGGCTATAAACTTACCTCTTAGGACTGCTTTTAAAGTATCCCATAGGTTTTGTTGTGTTGTATTGTCATTGTTATTCAGTTCCTGGAATGCTTTTATTTCTTTCTTTATCTCTTTCTTGACACATTCATTATTCAGCAGTGTGTTGTTTAGTCTCCATGTGTTCTTGTAGATATTAGGCCTTGTCCTGGAGTTGATAGTGAGTTTTATTGCATTGTGGTCTGAGAGAATGTATGAAATTATTTCAATCTTTTTGTATTTGTAGAGGTTTCTTCTGTGTCCCAGTATGTGGTCGATTTTGGAGAATGTTCCATGGGGTGCTGAGTAGAAAGTGTATTCTCTGGTATTAGGGTGGAATATTCTGTACATGTCTGTGAGGTCCGTTTGGTGTATCATATCATTCAGTTCAGATGTCTCTTTGTTTATTCTTTGTCTGCTTTACCTCTCCAAAGGGCTCTGTGAGGTATTGAAGTCCACTACTATGAGTGTACTGGGTTTAATCTGTGCTTTGTGGTCCTGGAGAATTGTCTTCATAAAGTTTGGTGCACTAGAGTTTGGTGCATATATATTCATAATTCTGAAATCTTCATGGTGAATTGTTCCTTTGATAAAAATTTAATGGCCTTCTTTGTCTCTTCTGATTTCTTTTACTTTGAAGTCTATTTTGTCTGATATTAAAATAGCAATACCTGGGGTTTTTTTTTTTTTTTTTTTGGAAATTTTTTTTTTTTTTTTTTTTTTTTTCTATCCTTTCACTTTAAGGGGTGCCTATCCTTGAAGGTAAGTTGTGTTTCTTGTTGACAGCATATCAATGGGTTCTGTTTCCTAATCCAATCTCCCAGTCTATGTCCTTTTGATTAGGGAGTTTAGTCCATTAATATTTAAGGTTATAACTGATAGATGTGTGTTGCTTCCTTTCACCTTATCATACATTTGCATTTTTGGTCTAGGTTACTACTTCTCCAGTTATGCTTTTATTGATTCCTTTTTATAGGTGCCTGGGGATAGTTGCTCCTTTCTTCTGTCTTTCAAGTTGCTTCAAGTATTGTCTGAAGGGTTGGTTTTCTGGACATGTATTCTTTCATCTTGTTTATGTCATGGAAAATTTTTCTCTCTCCTTCAACTATAATCAATATTTTTGCTAGGTATAGTAAACTGGGTTGGCATCTATAGTCCTTTAACACTGGGAATGCTTTGCTCCAGGTTCTTCTTGCTTTCGTAGTTTGCACTGAGAAGTCAGTTGTAATTCTCACAGGTTTCCCCTTGTATGTAACTTGTTTTTCTCTTGTGGCTTTCAGAATTTTGTCTTTGTTTTGGGCATCTAGTGTTTTAACTATGATATGGCGTGGAGAGTTTCTTTTCTGATCTTGTCTGTTTGGAGTTCTATGTGCTTCTTGTATTTGTATTGGTTTGTCTTTTTTAAGTTTGGGGAAATTTTCATCTATTATTCTGTTGAAGATCTGATCAATACCATTCTTTTGGGATTCTTCTCCTTCCTCTACTCCTATGATGCGGAGGTTTGATCTTTTTGTAGTGTCCCACAGCTCCTGGTTGTTCCACTCTTGTGTATTTTTAAATTTTTCATAATCTTTCTTTGAGGTTTTTAGTTGTTCTGTGTTATCTTGCAGGTCTGATAGTCTTTGTTCTGCTCCCTCCACTCTGCTTCTGAGGCTTTTTCCATTCCTTTCCTCTTGATTGGATGAGTGTTTGATTTCCTTTTTCATTTTGTCTTCTGATTTCTTTAGTATTTCCTCTTCCTTTTGGAGCTTCTCAATCTCTTCCTGTAGCTCTTTGCTTCGCTGGTTGGTTTCCTTATCTTTTTCATCATGGGATCTTTTCAGTGTTTCCACTTCCTTCTGGAGTTTGTCATTCTCTCTCTCTAGGTCCTTCTTGAGTTTTTCATTCTCTCTCCTAAGTTCTCTGACTTGTTCTTTATAGTTTTTGATTTCTTTGAGTATGTCCTCAATTGTACTTCTAATATCTGTGTCCTGGGCCATCCCCAGGGGGATCCCACTGTAAGAATCTTCCACAGGGTTTGTAGAGCTTGGTGTGGAACTATCCTGCACCTTTCCCATGTTGTATCTTCTTTGTGTCCCTGGCATGTGGGTTTCTCTTTGCCTGTATTCCAATGTGAATCCCAAGTGCCTCTTCACTGTGTTGAAGGCTTGCTTTGCTTGCCTCCTTCAGATGCCTTCCTTGTTTGATTGATTGATTTGTTTTTCTTTTCTCCTTGCTTATGGAGTGTTGACTTGTCTAAGTTTTAAGCTTTCTATTGGAAGTCTAACTCACTCTTCTTTTTCTGTTCACAAGGTTCTCCAAAGAATCCACTTGGATACTCTTTCAGCAGTCCCAGTTGGCAGGGGTGGGGATTCCTGTACTGTGCTTCAGGTGGTCTTGGGAAATCCCTGATCTCAAGTCTCACAGTGGCAACAGGGCCACCTTTTATACCAGCTAGGAGGACAACTCTGTCCCCACAGCCACACAAGCCAATCAAGCCAAAGACAATTGAATCAAACCAAACAATCTGCCTGGCTGAAGCACCCAGCTCCTACCTGTGCCTCAGGTGGTCTTGGGAAATCCCTGATCTCTGGAATTCTGGGATTTTGGGAGGGGCGGAGATGTATAACCCCAACATGAGGCCGGACTCTCTTTTTTGCCACATACCTGCTCAGGCAGAGAACACAAGGCTTCACATTGGAAGGCTGGGCGGCCAGGGTGATCCAGGGAACCAGTCATTGCCTTGGCTCAGAGTGAAGAGTGTTCACTTCCTAGCCATAACTTTGTTGATAATTCTAGTCTACTCTAAGATTGGAGAGTTCTCTACTTGCTTTACCAGGGAACCAGGAAAGAGCAGAGGCAGGGAAGGATTTCAGGGCACTGGACCAAGGCTGTGAGGCTGTGGCTGTTTCTGCCCCCTAAGAAGAAAATTCCTCTGGGACAATTACACCCTAGATAAATGTGGCACTGCTGCACTGACAGAGATAGTTTGCTGTGCCAGGCATTGTGGTTATTAAGCTTACTGCTGGCCAAAAACTGGGAACTCATTAAACTAAAAACTTTTGTAGAGCAAAAGGAAGTGAAGAGGAAATCTACTGAGTCAGAAAAAAAAATCTTCACCTACTACACATTCAACACAGGATTAATATCCAGAACATACAAAAATCTCAAAAGCCAAAGAAACAAACCAAAAAAATGACCAAATAAAAATATGGGCTAAGGACCTGGACAGAGAATTCTCAAACGAAGAAATTAAAAAATGGCTAAAAAATATCTTCAAAGGTGCTTACCATCCTTAGTAATTAGAGACATGCAAATCAAAACCTCTCTAAGGTTTCATCTTACCGCAGTCAGACTGGCTAAGGTGAAAGTGTGGAGAAAGGGGCTACAAAGAGTATGAACTTGTGGGACCAATATGAGTAGCAGCGTGGAGAACTCTTAAGGAATTAAAACATGAATCTACCATATGATCTGGTAACACTCCCAGAGGACTCATCCTACTGTAGTGAGGCTGTGAAACCATGATCGTTGCTGTTCTTTTCACAATAGCTAAGAAATGGCAACAACCTAAATGTCCCTCAGTTGATGAATGGATAATGAAAATGTGGTCCGCTTACATGTGGAGTTCTTCTCAGAGATAAGGAAAGATGAAATTAGGAAGTTTGCTGGTAAAATGAATGGAACTAGAAAGTGTTATACTAAGTGAAGTAACACAGACTCAGAAAAGCAAGGGCTGTATGTTCTCCCTCATTTGTGGGTGATAGCTCCAATCTGTCATATGTGGGTATATACCTGGATGTAACAGCAGGAGCCAAGAAAATCGAAAGGAACCACTGAGGTAAAGGGGAAGAAAGAATAAAAGAGAGGAGGGTAGTAGGAAACCAATGTTTCCAAGGGGGAAATTGGGAAATGGGGGCAGTCAACCAGGAATGGGGAAGGAAGGACATACAAGGAGCCACATGGGAAAGGGGAAGAAGGAGCTCAAGACAGTGGGGATAATATGAGACAGTTATGATCAAGGGGAAAACTTTAACTGGAGATAGAGGAGAGAAGTTAGGGAAAGGGAAAGAGAAATAAAGCTTTGGTGGTGTCTAACACCAAAGTGAAATGTATTAACTAAAAAAAAACCCACATAAAATACACATACAATATCTGAACATGAGTGTCTGTGTATACCTGGATGCTATATAACAAGAAACACAGTGCCAGTCAGGAGAAACCTCCCTTCAAGTTGTTGGTAAGCGTAATCCAAGAGACTCTTAGAATAACATAGGCTATTGCCAGAGCCCTTGATCATCTCCTAGTACTTGAAGGTAAGACCCTATTGTGAAGACAGGACCTACTTCAGACCCAGAACATGGAGGAATGGAGCTGGAAGTGATCTAGAAGCCTCCTCCTTGAAGACTAGCTCTCATAGCACATGAGGATACATTATGACAGTCTTAAAATACTCTTTCCAAAACCCAGATCTGAATATTCCTTGTCCACACTGATGTAAGTATAAGTGGAATTAAAGAATGCGAGTCCTTTAAAAGCATGAAAAACATGAAGTAGTGTCTGATGTGTACAGCGTGAAGGTGTTAGCAAACTGAATAGGGGAGACATTTGGGGCAGAGTTTAGATGCTCATACATTTTCAAATGCAGAAGGATTACCCAGTAGTCACTAAGGACTCCATAGAACATTATCCCTGCAAATATATCTGTCTTTACAGTGGGACACAATTCCATTTGCTCTCCAGAGCCTCTAGTTTTGAGAGGAAATGGACCAAAATATGCCAAAGAATATCTAGATGGTATAGATAAACCCCAAGAATCTAAGGTAGGAGACTTTCCAAGAGCTAGGAGGGTAGGGGAGCACAGTGGCTTGGAGGCTTCTAGGAGGAAGTGAGACCTTAGTGGGGCCTTCTGGACCAGACAGTAGTGAGACTCATGAAAAGGAGGGCCTGCCTTCTAGGTGGAGAAATACCATATTCCTCTCCACATATTCACATCCACACCACATTTTATGTCTAACTTTAGGGGAAGTTATCAACATCTTGTAGTCCATGGAGCTCTAGAAGTCTACAAATCAAGGTTAAGATGCCCTGTTCTAGCATTTATGAAATTGCAATACTGAAAGCTGGTTGAGAAAAATAGAATTCCCTTTTATTTTCTTAACAGACTAGGAAACAACACATAATACTGCATGTCTATCAAAACCTCCCCAATTACTTACCGATAGGAACCAACTATTCAAATATAAACACTGCTGTGACCTGCCCCTTTTCCTCTCACCCTTGTTTGCTTTTGAGCATTTAATTTTGTATGCTTTAAATCTATTTAGAATAACATTACAGGAAACAATGATTGTGGGTCTATTAAAACAAAGATGTTTACTTAGCACTATTTCTTATTACCTGATGTATTTATTTTTCTTACTATTTTCCAATAAATGAAATTTCAGGCATAAAATAATTAAATTTCAGTACTTAGAAATAAATTATACTAATATCCTATATTATGTAAATTTATAGTGTTTCAAGCTTTTCTACCTATATTTATTGGGCTACTAATAAAAGAGTGAAGTAGGTGTAGGGTGTGTTAAGAGATTCAAGACTCAAAATGAGCCTGCCATTTGACCCAGTCATACCACTCCTGGGTATATATCCACAAGACACATCTTACTGCAGAGATACATGCACAGCTATGTTTATTGCAGCTCTGTTCACAATAGCAAAAAGCTGGAACCAGCCCAGGTGCCCCTCAACTGATGAGTGGATAGAGAAAATGTGGTACATGTACACAATGGAGTGCTAAACAGTGCCAACATCATGAACTTTGCAGGTAAATGGATGGAGCTAGAAGACATTATGTTGGGCTGGAGAGATGGCCTAGCGGTTAAGAGCACCGACTGCTCTTACAGAGGACCCGGGTTCGATCCCTAGCACCCACATGGCGGCCGAGAACCGTCTGAAACTCCAATTCCAGGAGAACTCCAGCTCCAGGGGAATCAGAGACCCTCTTCTGACCTCCGCGGCATTGCACATCACGGGTGCACAGTCTTGCATGCAGGCAGTACATTCATACACATACAGAAATAAATAAAAAATTAAAAAAAAGAAGACATTATGTTAAGTGAAGTAACACAGTGTCCCAGAAAAACAAATGACAAATGGTGTCTCTCATATGTGGATGCTAGTACCAATAACCCAGATATAAATATTTCTCGGGGAGAGGGATGCATAGTAAAAGAACAACAGAAAGACTGCATCAGAAAACTGACTGAAATGGTGAATTGGGAAGGGTGGGAGGGGCAGGAGAGGGACACGGGTGTATATTCTGTTAATGCATATCTAATTGACTTGAGTTCAACAAGTATCCAGTTTTGCCCAGACACTGTCTACAGGTTACATGGTGTTTTAGGACTTAATAAAAGTAAATATGTGTATATTAAACAACATTGGTTTACAGGCTCTGATAAAAACGGTAATGCATCTGAGTTAAATGGAGATATAAATTGCTGTTGTCCACATTTGTTTTACACAAAATCTGTATAACAATAACTTTGGGATTGGCACATACAAATGTTCTCTATAATTTTTCTGTTGTACGGTATCACCTTGTAGCATTCTCTTTCACCTATAAGATGATTTAACGTAAAAAATTGTTTGTTTCCCAAGTTAATCACATACAGTCACCCAAAATAGCATGGGTGAATTTGATGAAATCTGTGCCTTGATTCCATCCTATAGGTATGTATAATACAACTGCCTTCTGGAGACTCATGGGTCAAAAAACAAAAACCTATAAAAAAGGGGGGGGGAATACAGATAGATATGAAACCTTTTTGTCAAAAACCTTGCAATTCGAATCTTAAAACTAACTACGGGAAAAGATTTGTATATTCCAACAGGTCAAAATGTCACCAACTTAATGGCTGAGAAAGAAAAGATACAGCTTTGCATTGAGTAGGATGTACCAGAAAGTGCCAACAGAAAGGTTGGCCCATCTGAACATTGAAAGGAAAAAAAAGCCTCAGACTGCTACAGACATCAAACCCCTCTGTGAATCCTACTTGTAACAACTATTTATAATGAGTCCTAATGAAACTTACCTTCTAGGTGCCACAAAGGTTTTAATACGAGAGACTTTCTTACCTCCCCCCCCCATAGAACAAGGATAAATAGGATGATGTAAATTGGAGACAACTATTATAGAAGTAATCTCTTATAAAACCGGAAAAACTGCCTTCTTTAATTGACTAATAGACATAGGAACTGTAAAGAGAAGCGATAAGGCCATGCTGTCAAAGACCTGATGTTAACATGGGAAAGATGTATTGAGACCACACATGCAAGTGCACAGATGGTCTCTGGGATACCAGAGAGTGTTACCAAAGGCCACTAAACCAATAAAGCAAATATGGGTCTCCTTGAGTCAAGCAAGACTCCTCCGTCAGCACCAGCTACACCTCACCTGCCTGGAAATACTGTGCAGCAGAGGCAGCCATATGCCTGTATATCCCAAATCTAATTGGCTATTGGCTCTCTCCTTGGAGGAATAACCCACGGCTGATGCCACAGACTTACATCCTCTAATGGTTAGGAGATGTTATAAGCCACAGTAAGACCCTGTCATATTCAACAAAAAAACATAATTCATGGATTAACATACCATCCAAACATCTGTGTCTATACCAAAGTAACCTACCATAACAATTAGTACTATTTAAATACCTATGTATCTAATTGCTTGTGCTTCATTAGTAGGATCGAAAGGTTATTTCTGGACAAACTGTCAGCCCATGAAAAGAGACAGCCAGAATTGACCAGAGTCCAAGACAACAGCTCCAGAGAAAGTAGACTGTTTTGCTTCTCATCCACCTGTGCCCCTTTTCTAAGCCTAGGCAACAGTCTGCAGAAGAGGTGGTGTGGTAGAATGTAATTGTGATTGGGGTGAATGGTGAAACTACAGCAATGTAGTCTGGACACTCATTTGATCAACTTGATTGAACATACAAGCCCCCCCCCCTGCTGGATGGTGGGACCCATGGGCTGTGTGGGTTTGGGCACAACTGCTTGCAAATTGGTTTTACATGAAGAATGCTTGTACTCAAAAATTATCACTTATTGCTAAAAAATGAAAAAAAACTGAGAGAAAGATGCAGGACAGTTATGGCAGAATGCATGATCTGGGATCGGGTGGGGTGGGGGGAAGGGAAAGGGAAATATGCCTGAACTGAATTGGAAAATGATATATGAAATACACAAAGCATCAATAAAAATGAAGAAAAAATATAAAATAAAATAAAAAGAGATTAATTTCAATTTAGAACTATTCTTACAGATTAATATTGGAGGAGAAAGTTATCTATATTCTACTTCTAACAAACTTTATATGTTAATAAAAGAACTATGTGGTTTTGGAATAATCGTTTATTCTTGCTCAAGGACATGAGGTCTGGAAAAACATGCCTAGTTTATCATCAGGAACGAGAACTCACTGAGAACATGGCATTCCTTCAATATTTGGTCCAAGGTTATTGCCCTCTCAGTAAACTTGTATGATGTAAAGCAGATGGCACAATATTACACAACATTACAGCTGGTAGATTCCATATTCTCCAATGTGATATTGTGCCCAGAATGAGATCCTTTTCTCCTTGAAGCTGAAGCCACATTTGAGACTCAGGAATGTGGCTTGTTAGCACTTTAAATGGAGTCCCTGTCAGTCCATGTGGTATCATGGTGATTCATCACCTGGAAAATGGCTACTAATGGGAACATACTGTTTAGTGCTATCTGATGTGGTAAGAACTAAACTATCACACTCTCCTTCCCCTCCTTAATTTAGGATTATATGGGGAACAGATAATCTTCCAGTTGTCAAGTAATTCTAAGTCATCTGAGAAGAACTTGAGTGTATACCTGCCTAGCTACTTAATCTGCAGGTCTGGTGCAAAATGACAATGCTGTCTCTTGTTAGAAATGATGAAGAATTTCAAGGAGAGGGCGGGGCATTAAACCCAGCCAAGGGCTTTCTTGACACAAGGACTTGTGTGACTGTGGTGATTTTTATCTGTAAAATGAGGTAACTGACCTCACCAATCTCTAAACAATATTACAAATTCAACTTTCTGTTGTTCCTACTATCTCTTATTTCATAATCTAGTTTTTTTCAGCTGCAAGATAAAAAAAATCATTTTCTTTGATGCCTCTTCTCCTCCCCCTCCACACTTGAACATCAATCTCGAGGGCCAGTATTCTAATGCTTTCTCAGAGCCATCTGTGTTTTCTATCACTCCTTTTTTCAACAGTCACGAAGTTTTGCCCCTTGTCATAGTTTGTGTTTATTACATCCTTATCATTGTGGCTAAGGCCACATTCTGAATTCTATGACAAGCTTTTAGGTGATCTTATGTAATACTGCATACCACACTATTCCACACTTGATTATTCACACAGAAATTCAGAACTTGGTTAACTTCAGAGTTTTGGCTAAGGTCTACTTGCTAAATCAGAGTCAAACTATCTCTAGCCATGTAATCATCTGAAGGCTGTTAGGCTGGACATGAACTGACCAAGTGGGTCCTTCAAGAGGTTTTTGGTTGAGGGATTCTCACTTGGTTTCACTTATGGGCTGCTCCATGAAGCTGTCTGAGTAACCACATGATCTAAAGGCTGTTTTTCCAGTGAAGGATTGAAGCATGAATATCCAGGTGAAAGTCACACCAGGTACATCCTGGCCTTAGCAGTCACACTCCATTCCTTCTTCCATAGTCCATTTGTTAGAAGTGAGTTTCATAATTCGGCCCATATTCAAGGGAAGAGAGTTAGACCTCATCTTTTGATGGAAAGAGAATCATCCAAAATTTCACAAAATCAATTAAATGCCGTTGATCATTCTTTACTTACTGCAGAACATTTTATGTGTTCCTTCCAAGTTCTCCTTCTTCCGGAAGACTATTCTGTTTCCTGATCAGAATGAGCAAGCAACTTTAAAGTCGATCAACTTGATTGAACATACAACCCCTCACCCCCCACTGGATGGTGGGGCTGTGGGGGTTTGGGCACAACAGTCTGCAAATTGGTTTCATATGAAGGATGCTTGTACTCATGGATCATCACTTATAGCTAAAAAATGAAAAAAAAATGAAAAAAAAAACAACTGAGAGAAAGATGCAGGACAGTTATGGCAAAATGCATGATCTGGGATGGGGTGGGGTAGGGGGGAAGGGAAAGGGAAATATGCCTGAACTGAATTGGAAAATGATGTATGAAATGCACAAAGCATCAATAAAAATATAATAAACAAATAAAAAAAGAATAAAAAAAAAGAATGAATGCAGATGTTCCTTATGGCTTTAACGAACAAACCTGCAATATGTCTTCCTCCTGGGCCTTGCCGCCTTTCAGTGTTTCCCACCTGCCAACCACACCTGGAGCTTTCTCTGGTGCCTTTGTCTTGTTTCTCCCAGTTTCAAGGTTCTCTTTCTTTGCACCATTCATGGTCAGAATAAAACTCATTCAGTTACCTCAAATATTCTGTATTGGTTATCAGAGGACAACAATCTGGTGTTTTCCCTATATTCTCAAATTTCAGCTTCTCTATAGCAGAAGGGTAGACACTTACCTTCTAGAACCTGGCAATGTGGTGAAGCAAAGTTATAAAGATGGAACTGTTTTAGAGTTTAACATATCCTTATCCAATTTTCAGCAGGGATCCTTTGAGCTATCCCTATGAAAGATCCGTTAGGTATGCTTCTCACTTTCTACCCCCATACTAGGTGTCTGTTGGCTACCAGATAAACATGTGGTGGATAGGTGAACAAATAGAGATGAAAATTAATAGGAGAGGGTAAGTCTCTCTACCAAGAAGTACCTTTAAAAAAGTCTCTTAAGACTACAGGAATATAGTCCAGACTCCTAACTGATCAACATGCCTGTGCATACAAGCTTCTCCAACTGGACTATGGGAACCTTGGGTTGTTCAAAATTTGGACATAGCTCATTCCTCCACCCCGCCAGAGCTCATGCATTCTGCCAAACATGCTTTCCATCTCTCAGTCTTTCTCAGTATTTTCCATGGGGAGGTTGACTGTTTTGAGCAGAAGTTCACAGTCTCAGTCAGTTCTTTGATGCAGTCTTTTCTGTTGTTGTTGTTGTTTCCAAAATGTATTATGCCCAACTGCTTTGTACAAAAGCTCAGGGGGCCCTACACAAAAAATACTTACAACTGGGTAGTTGGCACTAGCATCCACAGATGAGGGATACCATTTGTCGTTTGTTTTTCTGGGACTGTGTTACTTCACTCAGCATGATGTCCTCTAGCTCCAGCCATTTTCCTGCAAAGCTCGTGATGTCGTCTTTCTTTACTGCTGCATAGAACTCCATTGTGTAGATGTACCACATTTTCTCTATCCACTCCTCAGTTGAGGGGCATTTAGGTTGGTTCCAACTCCTTGCTATTGTGAAGAGAGCTGCAATAAACATGGCCGTGCATGTATCTCTGTGGTGGCGTAAGTCTTGAGGGTACATGCCCAGGAGTGGTATGGCTGGGTCGGGTGGCAAGTTCATTCCAAGTCTTCCAAGGGTTCTCCACACTGCTTTCCATAGTGGCTGTACGAGTTTACATTCCCACCAGCAGTGGATGAGTGTTCCCCTTTCCCCACAACCTCTCCAGCACTTGGTATCATTTGTTTTCTTGATCCTAGCTAGTCTTATTGGAGTGAGATGATATCTTAAAGTGGTTTTCATTTGCATTTCCTTAATGATTAGTGATGTTGAGCAGTTCTTGAGGTGTTTCTCAGACATCTCTAATTCCTCGCTTGTGAAGTCTCTGTTCAGTTCTTTGCTCCATCTATTGAGCAGGTCATTTGTTTTCTTTTTTCTTTGTTTTTTGAGTAGTTTATATATTCTGGAAATCAATGCTTTGTCAGATGTATCTGCAGTGAAGGTTTCCTCCCATTCTGTGGGATTTCTCTTCACTTCCTTGATTGTTTCTTTTGATGTACAGAAGCTTTTGAGTTTGATGAGGTCCCATTTGTCAATTGTCGACCTTAATTCTTGTGCAGCTGCTGTCTGATTTAGGAAGTCTTTTCCTACCCCTATGTCTTGTAGTCTGCTGCCAACTTTTTCTTCTATCACCTTCAGAGTTTGGGTTTTCACGTTGAGGTCTTTAATCCATCTGGAGTTGACTTTTGTACAGGGTGAGAGGTAGGGGTTTAATTTCAGGGTCGGGGAATGAGCGGGAACACGGGTCTAGATTTGTTAAAAATAAATAAATAAATTAAAAAAAATAAATGCCTCTTTAAAATCTCTTTTACCCTATAAAGTAGCATATTCCAGTTTCTGGAGATAAGCATTGGGAACTTCTTTGAAAAGCCATTATTCAGTCTTCTAGACATAATGTAGTGAAAAGACATTGGACTTTGAAAACACATGGAACAAAATTAAATTCTGACTTTTTGAAAAAAAAAAAAAAAACCAAAAAACAAAATTTGGACATAGATACTTGCAAAATGCACCAATTACCTAACTGTATAACATACTGAGTAACATCAATGTTATCTGCAAACAACTGTGTCATTATATTGTAGAATCCCTTAAAAATAAAAATAAAAAAATTAAATGAAAAAAAAAAGCCTCTTAAATGATAGCTATTTTGGAGAGAATAGCTGAGAGAATTAAACCTGCTTCGTCTCAACCTAAGGCGATTATACATCAACGTTAATCTGATTACAACAGCAGAGAAGGAAATAACATCAAACTGATAGCTGGCGTTCTGTTCCCTTTGCCAGCTCATCTAATTTTATACTAGTTTATCCTGATTTGTTATCCTGACTTGATCTATCTTTGATATTTAAGCCATCCCTTCGTGGGTTCTGAATTGTTATACACTGTGCTAAGTAAATAGACTTGTATCTCTGAAAGCTTTATGGTGTGGAGTGGACATCCTTTAAGTTGGCTGCCAAATCCTCCTGTTTTGACTTCTAGAGATCTTAATGAAATGAGGGAGCAAGACTTAGCAGTGAAGCTCTGCAGCTGGACCAGCTCTGCCTCCATAAACAAGCACTAAAATCTTATGAACTAGTCATGAGACTGACCCCGGGGAAACCTTTGGCCATAAGAGTTTGAGTCACTCTTACCAAAAGAAAGAACACAATCAGAATCAAAGCTGCCTCTTGTAGGACTTACAAAATATAAAACACTTTCTGCTAGCTACACTTCAATTTTGTTTGCCAAAATCAATACCTAAAATGTACATTGGTGAATAGTGTAAGCTGACATCATTTGACATAAATAAAAAAAAAGTAGTATTAGGTCTGGAAACTTCAGTCTCCTGGATAGTGAATCCTGTTTGTATTAGCTCACCGAATTGGGTTTTGCAGGGTTGGGTGGCTGTGACTTCTGACTCTTCTTGGGGTCTCACCATAAAAGGATGGATGTCAGGTGTCTTACTCAGTTACATTTTCTCTGAGTTTTTGAAACCAGGTCTCTCTGAAATTGGAACTAACACCAATTAGTTAAGACTAGCTGGCCAACAACACCCTGGGGTCTTCTTGGCTCCTCGTTTCCAGGGCTGGTATGTGGGTTCCAGGGATTTGAACTCGGGTCTTCATGACTGCACAGTGAACACTTTATTCACTGAACCGTCTTCCCGGCCTCCTCAAATCTTACTTTCTTCTTAGTTGGAAGAAGGCACTGAGAAAATCTGGGATATCCGACGTGTATCCCAGCTTTGTGCTTCATTTTCTCTCTCTCCTCCACTGTGTCTCAGTCACTTCCTTAAGATTTATAGTAAACAATACTTCAGTATTCTTGACAGGTCACTTTTGTCACCCACATATGCCAGGTGGAGCAGTAACTAGGGTCATCTTTATCATATGGCTCTGATTTTTAGATAATACTTAACTCTGGCTTGAAGGAAGTAGTAAAATAATATACCACTAAGGTCCTTGGGAGCTCTACCTCAGGAAGAACGTATTCTCATATGTATTTATGGTGTGACATTGGGTCTAAGCAAATTGGTGTTTTATTTTCTTCCTTTGTGAAGTTAGAGAATTAGACCAGAAAAACTTCATGAGTCCCTTCTCTACAACCTTGTGAATTTATAAATTTGTATAATGGTTAAAAATTCTTTTGGATATTTTACTTTATATGACTACAAAAATTTTTTCCATAAGGAAATTTTATATTTAATTTTAATTTACTTAATGTTACTTAATAAAGCCTTTTGACCATCACTTTTAAAAAAGGCAATAGGAAAATGATCCCTAGGAGACTGTTTCCTGCTCTAGACATACAGAGATTAACTAGGGGAAAGCCAATGCAGAGCATAATAAATTCTCTGTAAGTGGAAATAGTTTTTATTTTAGCTAACTGTGATGCTTTCTTCATTTAATAAATAGCATGTACTGGCTTATGGGGGGGAAAATTGTTGGACTAGGTAGACAAGTTTATTTTCTATGCTGTTGCTATTTTCTGGGCCACAAAGCTTCCCAAACTCACTCAGGAATTCTAGAACCTGATGGGTGAATATTCATGATGCAAAGTTGAGTGTGGATGGAGTGCTGACAGGTGTGCACACAGAACAGAGCTCCTCCCTCAACTTGATTAGAAGAGTTTCCTGAAGGACTTCTTGAGTTTCTCACTCAAAGCGTATTCCAGGCTTCTGCTAAGCAGTCACATCTTTCGTTACCCTTGGCAGAGCATACGGCACTAGACTTGCTTAAGGTTGTATGGCTGTCCGTTAAGTCACTTATGGTTTTAAGAGGTAAACAGCAATAGTAAAGTGTACCGAGCATTGATGGGAAGCCTCATGGCTTCACACAAGTTAATTGCTGTTTCCTGGATGGGAGGAGTCAGGAGAGATTAGGATCAAAATACACTGTATGCGTGTATGAAATTTTAAAACAAAAAATAAAATTTAAATTAAAAAAAGAAAGATGTATAAAACCTCAGTGAATGTCCATATAGTAAGTAGTAGGCAAAGTTTTAGGATGATTTATTTGATGTTGAGAAAGATGCTAACATTTTTGCATTCTATAAGCATTTTTTTTTGAAGCAAAGAAGTAAACACGGACTTTAATTTGTTCACATCAAGAACTGAAAACTTCTTATTCATGATTTCAGTGACATAGTCTCCTGTTAAGATTTTTGAAAAATTGGAAGAGCAATTGAGACTTTATTTTCCTAGTAAGATTCTCATTTAAAAAATCTAGCATTTAAAATATATTGACATATGTAACAAAACTTTCGTTTTCAACTTTCTTTCTTTAATATATGTGCAATAGTTGGCTATATATGAAGGAACTGAGTTCCCCAGGGAGGCCAATTATACTGTGTAATTAGAGAATCAGAACTTTGCTTCTGGGTGAATTCAAGTTGTGTTTTAGCTCATATCTGACTGGTATTTTCTTCTGCTATTTACAGTCATGAATCAGGTAGGAATGAGAACTAGTAAAGATGGAGAATTTTGTTCACTTCATTGCTTCAAAGAAACAAATCCTTCCAGAAGGTAAATATGTTAGCCTCTTTGTGTACATCCAATAAGTAACCGTAAAACCATTCCTATGATTATATGGGGACCCGCTGAGGTTTTAAACATTTTATTTTTTAATTTTAAAACTTCATACATGCATACCCTTAAAGAAAAAATGACTCTCTCTCCTCCAGCAGCTATCAAGTGTCAATAGCTCCTCAGTTCTCCATGCTGGGATGTTGAGTGGCTTGCCCTTGTGTGGGCAACCACAGCTGTTGTGAGCGAAGGGGTTCTGTTGTGTCTAGAAGACACTGTTTCACCCTAGTCTTCCCTGACTTCTGCCTAATACAGTCTTTCAGCTCAATCTTCTAGGATGATCTCTGAGCCTTGGGGTGAGGGGATGTGATGTAGGTGTCCCATTTATGGCTGAACACTACACAGATATTTATCCTCTACCCTTTGAGTAGTTATGAGTTTCTGCTTTAACTACAGACCACTGCCCAAAATACTTCTCTGATGAGGGCAGATATCTCTATATCTATGGATATGGAGATACAAATTTATAGAGCAGTTTGATGGTATGTCTATTTGACAAAATAATAGTAATAGGTTCACCCCTGGGACCCATGAGCCCTCCAGATATGGGTTTTGGTGAGATTTCAGTACCAGACATGTGAGTCTTAAATGCACTTACAAATCCATTGGTTACCCAATTACCATTTGTGCCACTATTGAATTCATGGGCTATGCATACTGCAAATTAAAAGGCATTAAAGACATATTAAGGTATAAACCTTCTTATTTATTTATTTATTTATTTATATATGTATATGAGTGTATTCCCTGCTTGTATGTAAGTGCACTTATGTCTTGTGATACCCATAAAGGCCAGAAGAGGTCGTCAGATCTCCCGGGACTAGACAGATTGTTATTAGCCACCATGTGATGCTGGGAACCAAACGCAGTCAGTGTTCTTAACCACTGAGCCACCTCTCTAGCCCCACGTATGACCATCTTTTAATGAGTTATACTTTTTGTTTGGTCTTTTCGAGACAGGGTCTCCCTGTAGTCCCCAGCTGTCCTGGAACTCACTCTGTAGACCAGGCTGGCCTTGAACTACAAAGATCCGCCTGCCTCTGCCTCCCAAGTGCTAGGATTAAAGGCATGTGCCACCACACCCGGCAATGAGTTATACTTTTATTGTTACTGTGCTTCAATTACCATTGAAACATCTGGACAAATAAATCCTTTCCTCCCCAAGTTTGTATGGTCAGAGTGTTCTGTCACAGAAATTGAAGGCAAACTAGAACAGTGGATAAGGTTCAATTTAGGAGTCCTGTACAGGGATAAAGACTCTGCAGTCTCTTATTCTCTAAAACTCGACCAGTTGTGGCCTTCTGTGTGCATCACACTCTATTGTGTAAGGCAGCTTCATTGGTGGTGTTGAGGGATGCATTATTTCCCTTCCTATCTTCATTCTGCTGTGGTCCATGAGCCTTAGGTATAGAGGTTCAACTGTAGATGTGGCACCTAGGACTAGGCGTCTCTCAGATCAGCTCCTGATCCATTGCTCTAAGTATGTCCCGTTTTCAGCAGTAAGATCTTGTCTATTAGTTCTGGGAGATAACCAAGGGCTTTAGCAACAGCTTGTCTGACCAGTTGTGGAACTCTGCAGTAGCCTCCATCTGTTGCAAAAAGAAGCTTCTTTGATGAGTGGTGCATGGTATGCATGTCCATAAAGATGAGGATCCATGTTTAACTTATGGTAAGAAATTTAATTTGTCTAGAGATATGACTGAGGCAGGGTTTTAACTAGGACCTATGTCCTCTCCCGCCATGTGTATTTGGCTGAGTTTACAGTGCCACCCATGAGTTAACTCCCATTGAGAGAGCTTTAAGTCCAGTTAAGTAGCTGCTGATTACCTCACCCCCTAAGAAAACAGTGCCACTACTGCACCAAGAGCGGTCGTTTTCTGTGCCAGTTGTTATGATTATTAGGCTTCAGGGCTGGGTTGAATCATTGATTTTCTCCCTTAACAGTTTGCATATTATCATCTAGGTCTATGAGAGTTAAACTTCAGGTAAAAGTTCTGGGAGATAACCAAGAGCTTTTGCAACAGCCTGTGTTATTTCAAGAGTCCTTTGGACCACTCTCACCAACCACTCAAAGGGAGGTCCCTTTTGTCTGTCTGGCATGGTGCTCCTTGCCAAACAGCAATATATATATGTTTAGACACTGTATGTGGCTATCTCATGGAGTTATGGGGGCTCCCTAGCCCCACATAATTTATTCATCTCTACTCTTTTTCTCCTATCCACAGTCCCAGCATCCTAGTGCCCCCATTATTCCAACCCTCCCCTGAATAACCACCACCTCCTATGAACCCGGTCTGTCCCCCCCAAGGCCTCTCACATGTTCCCCTCTTCTCTCCTCCAGTCAAATACTCCCCATTTCCCCACCTTCCTCCTGGCAACATCTGTTCCCTGCTATCCCCCTCTTTCAGGTTCTTCTGTTTCCTTCAGCTCAGGGTGTCCTTTCCATTTTCCTGGGTCATGGTGTTAGATCAGGATATATACTCAATATGTAAAGGGTCAGTGCAATCTACAAATGAGGGAGAATATACATACTTTGCTTGCTTTTATTCATTTTTGTAACTTCTCTTAGCATTACACTTTCTAGTTCCATCCATTTACCTGAAAATTTCATAATTTCATCTTTTCTTACTGCTGAATAGTACTCCATTGTGTAGATGTGCCACATTTTCATTATACATTTGTCAGTTGAGGAACATTTAGGCTGTTTCCATTTCTTAGCTAATGTTAAAAAAGCTTTGACAGATGTGGATATACAGGTAATGCTACAGCAAGATTTGGTTATAGGCCAAGGAGTGGTATAATGGGAATATATGGTAGGTTCATTGTTGTTATTTTGAGATGACTCCACAGTGCTTTCTACAGTGGTTGCACATGTTTGCATTCCCACTAGCAGTGAATGAGCTTTCCCCATTTTGAGTTGCTCTATTGCTACCAGTCTGACTAGGGTAAGAGGGAATCTTAACATGGTTTTTATCTGCATTTCTCTAATTACTAAGGATGTTGAGAACTTTCTAAGATGTTTCTTAGCCATTTTTATTTCTTCATTTGAGAACTGTCTGTTCAGGACTATAGTCCATCTTTTTGTCGGGTCATTTATTTTCCCATTTGTTTTTTGATTTCTTTGCATATTCTTGATATTTATCCTCTGTTAGATGTGTGGCTGGTAAAGATTTTCTCCCACTCAATGGATTTCCTCTTTCCTTCCTTGGTTGTTTCTGTTTCTGTGCAGATTTAAAGTTTATTTTATTTTTTATTTATTTTTTGGTCTTTTTGAGACAGTGTCTCCTTGTAGCCTCAGCTGGCCTGGAACTCACTGTGTAGGCCAGTCTGGCTTTGAACTCACAAAGATCCACCTGCCTCTGCCTCCCGAGTACTAGGATTAAAGGCATGTGCCCACCACGCCCGGCTATTTTTTATTTTTAATATAATACTTTATTGACGTTTTATGTATTTCATACATCATTTTCAGTTCAGTTTAGACATATTCCCCTTTCTCTTCTCCCCACCTCACCCCAGTTCATGCATTCTGCCATACATGTCCTGTATCTTTCTCTCAGTCTTTTTAAAGTTTTTCTTTGCAGAGGTTTTCAGCAGAATTAAACTGTATCAGTCAGTTCTTTGACCCAGTCCTTATGTTGCTGTTCCCTCCCATTTGTATTGCTCCAAAATATGCCTATATAAACATCATATATGTACCAGAATTATGTCCTCCAGTAATAAACTGTATGTTAACTCTGAAATATGTTTAGGAATTCAAATTTTCCCCTTTAATTTTATATTACTCTAAAATATGAATATATACCTTCCACCCATATACATTAATTACCATGTCTGAAAATAAGTGGTAAGTTAATTCTAGGGCCCATTAAGAGATTCACATTATAACATCACAGTTGCTTTCAGATAGAAAGAAATATAACAATAATGTTGCTCAGGTTGCCTTTCAATTGGGGGATTTGGTGCTAGCATCTGAAAATGAGGGAAATCATTTCCTGTTTGTTTTGGGGGGGCTGTGTTACTTCACTTAACATAGTCGCTTTGAGTTCCATCCATTTACCTGCAAAGTTCTTGATGTCATTTTTCTTTACCACTGCATAGAATTCCATTGTGTAGATGTGCCATATTTTTGTTATCCACTCAGTCAGTTGAAGGGCATTTGGGTTGGTTACAGCTCTTCCCTACTGTGAAGAGAGCTGCAGTAAACATGGATGTGCATATATCTTTGTGGTAGGATCAGTATTGTGGGTGTATACCCAGGAGTGGTATGACTGGGTCAGGTGGTAGGCTCATTTTGAGTCTTTAAGTGTTGTCCACATTGTTTTCCACAGTGCTTTTATCTTAGTGCATGGCTTCACCAGCTCTT
Source organism: Rhizomys pruinosus (assembly GCA_009823505.1). Classification (NCBI taxonomy): domain Eukaryota; kingdom Metazoa; phylum Chordata; class Mammalia; order Rodentia; family Spalacidae; genus Rhizomys; species Rhizomys pruinosus. The sequence goes on from VZQC01002342.1 coordinate 2,150,037, forward strand.
CGCTATGAAGTTTAAAGACTTCCTTCCAACTTGTTTATTGTTTACCTAATGGCTGAGCAGCTGATGTCTGATTTAGTAAGTCTTTTCCTATTCTGATATCTTGGAGGGTACTGCCTATGTCTTCTTCTAGTGGTTTCAGAGTTTCGGGTTTTATATTGAGGCCTTTGATTCATTTGGAGTTGGATTTGGTGCCTGGTGAAAGATAAGGGTCCCATTTCATTCTTCTGCAGTTGGAGATGCAGTTTTTCCAGTACTATATATTGTAACTGCTGTCTTTCTTCCATGTGTGTTCCTGGCACCTTTGTAAAATATTAGGTAGGTGAAATTGCACATACTCATGTTTGGGTCTTCTATTGTGTTCCACTGATATACATGTCTATTTTTGTGTCAGTACCATGCTGTTTTTATGACTGTAACTATGTAATTTTCTGAGGTCTGGTATTGTGATTCCCCCTAGTGTTGTTCTTTTTGCCCAAGATTGCTTTGGTTATCTGGAATTTTTTGTGGTTCCATGTGAATTTTAGGATTTTTTTCCTAGCTCCATGAAGAATATCATAGGTATTTTCATTGGCATTGCATTGTGTGGGTGTGCCTCAGTTTGGATGTGTGTTTGATAACATTTCAGTCAGCATGTTTTAGGATCATGAGTCAGGTCATAAGACTTCCTTGTTTACAGGCTGCCCAGTTGGGATGACAGGTAACAATGCAAAGAGTCTGACATTGGCTGCTAGGAGGTGATGTTATGCTATCCCAACCCTAGATAAGCTGGCTGCTCTGCAATAATACAAGATAATTCCTATAAGATTTGCCACCTGACAGAGATCTCTGGGTTGTTATTGTGTGACTGATCATGGAGCCATTAAACTTTTGGCTAGGTTTTCATCTTGTCCTGTCCTGGGGTTGGATCCTAGGACCAGACGGGTGGTTACAAAGGGCAACAGCCTCAGATCATGGGTTCGTCCACGCATGGGGGCCACGGAAGCTAACAGCTTCTTGGTCAGATGTGGCTATGGAGTTACCATCAGCTTTGTGGGTGCTTGTCATGGGGCCATCAGCCTAGACACAGGTCCGGCTATGAGGTCATCAACTTACATGGCTGCCAGAGGCCAGCAACTTTCTGGACATCTAGCACTTACAACAGCAAGAACCTATGTCATTTACCACAGCAATGAATATATAATATATATATTATATAGTATTATATATTATTTATATCTTATATGATATCTGTTTGGGTTAAAGATACCTGTTGAATATATAAGTTCCTTTTTAATTGCACTGTGAAGCTGATAGAATATATAGAATCATTTCACTTTTTTTGTATTTTCTTGTAGCTTATTTTTTAAGAAAAATTTGTATGGGCTGCTGAGTAAAGAGTGTATTCTTTGGTGCTTGCAAATTGGTTTTATATGAAGGATGCTTGTACTCACAAATTATCACCTATTGTTAAAAAAAATGAAAACAAAACAAAACAAAAAAGAAGAGAAAGATGCAGAAAACTTACGGCAGAATGCACGATCTGGGATGGGTAGGGGTGGGGTGGGGGGGGAAGGGAAGGGGATATATGCCTGAACTGAATTGGAAAATGATGTATGAAATACACAAAGCATCAATAAAAATAAATCAAAAAAGAGTGTATTCTTTGGTGCTTGGATAGAATATTCCATACATATTTGTTAGGTCCATTTCATATAGGATGTCATTTAATTCAGATGTCTTTCTGTTTGTTCTTTGTCCAGTATGAAGATAGTGGGGTATTAAAGTCACCTACTATCACTGAGTTGGGATTAATCTGTGTTTTATAGTCCTGGAATACTGCTTTTATGAAATAGGGGGCACCAGAGTTTGGTGCACATTTGTTCATGATTGCAATATCTTTATCAATTGTTCCTTTGATTAGAATCAAGTAATCCTCTTTATCTCTTCTATTGGATTTAATTTGAAGTCTATTTTGTCCTATATTAGAATTGCAACACCTGCTTGCTTCTTAGACCTATTTGCTTGGAATATTTCCATCCTTTCACCCTAAGGTAGGTAGTGTCTGTCCTGGAAGGTGAGATGAGTTTCTTGAAGAAAACAAAGTTTGTTTTTCTTTCTTGCTCCATTCCACTACCTGTGTCTTTTGACAGGAGAGTTGAGGCCATTGGTATTTAGTCTTATTATTAAAAGTGGGTACTGTATACTGTCAGTTTAATTTCTTTGTGTTTGTGCCTCTATTTTGTGCTTTGTTATTATACCTTTCTTTGTTTTCTTTCTGTTGCCTCTTAGGCATAGTCATTCTTTTCTGTGCTTCTTTGCATTGCTTTGAGTATTCTTCTCTATAGTGCTGGTTTGATGGAGATGAATTCTTTCAGCTTATTCATGTCAAGAAAAATTTTCCATTTCTCTTTGTCCATGACAGAGAGTTTTGCTGGATAAAATGTTCAAGTTTGGCATTCAAGGTAATTTAGAATTGGGAAAACTTTGGCCCAGGCTCTTTTGGCTTTTCTAGTTTGCATTGAAAAAAATCAGCTGTAATTCTGTTGGGTTTTCCTTTATGTGCAACTTGTTTTTCTCCAGGAGCTTTTAGTACTCTCTCTTTGTTCTGTACATGGGGAGTTTCTGTTCTGGTCATGTCTAATTGGTGTTTTATGTGCTTCTTGTATCTGAATGGATATGTTTTCCTTAATTTAGAGAAGTTACCTTCTATAATCCTGTTGATGCTCTGGTCACTGTCCTTGGCCTGAGCTTCTTCTTCTTCTATGCCCAAGTTGCATTGATTTGGTTTTTCCATGGTATCTCACTTTTCCTGCATATTCTATTCTTGTGTGTTTTAATTTTTATTGTCTTTTCTTGAGGAGTCCATGTCTTTAACTTTGTTGTCCAGTCTTGATATTTTGTTTTCCATTTCATTCTTTCTGCCTTTGAGGCTTTCTCCTGTCATGTCAAATTGACTTATTGAACTTTTCAATTCCATCTTCATTTTGGCTTCAATATTTCTATATCTTTGTAGATCCACTTTTCAATCCTCAATGTTTTTGTTACTTCATTCAGCTGCATATTTGTATATACTTGAGATTTCATCACAAGTTTATCCCTATCCTCTTCATTTTTTTGAGTTGTTTATCTGTGTATTCTTTAAGTTCTTTGATCATATTTATTACTGTTCTTTTAAATTCTGCATCCTGGGCTTCTTCAGAGTGGTTCTCTTTGCAGTGCACTTCTGTGGGATTAGTGGGATTTGTTGGAACATGTCCTCTTGGTTTTTCATATTATTTGTGTTTTGTGTTGCTGTTTGGCCATATGGGTATTCTTTGTTGGTTAGGTGTCCAGGAAGATTTTTACCCTGCTTTTGTTTAATTTAATTTTGGTATTGATTATATTGTTTGTTTAGCTTGGTTGCTTTTTGTTCGAGTATGACAATTACATTGGTGTGTGTGTTTCAAGTCCTTGCAGAGTTTCAGGTTCTTGCAGAGTAGTAGATTTGTCTGAGTGGATAGTGGTGCAGGGAAGTAGGTGTGCTGGTCAGGTTAGTAGGAAGCATGGTCTGGGTTAGACTGATCAGGGACAAGTGGACTCTGTGCTGGAGAGTTAGCATGTCTGTGTTAGGAAGGTACTTCAGAGATCTGAGGCAGAGGAATTGGAGTCAGTCTGGGTCCAAGGCTGGCACAGGACCAGGTGGAGGTGGGTGAGAGGAAAGGAATAGACATAGGTGGGTGAGATTTGACTTACCAGATTCCTGGCTGGGCAGGTCTGTCTGACTGGTTGGGAGCCAGGGAAGATGGGGGTCGGGGGGCAGCTGAGGGGAGACTTCACAATCTATGCTAGAATGTTAGGTAGTCTGGGTCAGGAAGTGGGTCCAGAGATCTGAGGCAGAGGAATTGGAGCCCACCTGGGTCCAAGGCTGGCAGGGTACCTGAAATCTGAACTTTTATTAAAAATATAGTAGAAAAGATTGTGACTTTACAAAAGCTTCACTTTATTATTCTATTAAATGTTAGTCTTCTTAAGTGTATTAAAGTATTCAAACTTGCAGAAGAAATTAGCAGTCCAAAACTTGATTTACCAAAGCGCAACTAATGAGACTTTTTTTCTCTAGTCTAGTTTTATTACAAAGAAGCAAATTAGTGGAAAAATACTGACTTCAGGGATTTATTTGCTACCTATTTCTTTACATACTCATATTTTCCAATGAGCTCCATTACCACCCAAGTTCCCCCCTTCCTCCATCTTCGCCCTTCTTCCCTAGCTTTCTTTACCACTTCCTCTTCCAAACTCATGAGTAGTTGCTGAAAACCAGCTGTGTCCTGAGTCTTGCTACATGCCTGACAAACAGTGGTAAACCAGGCAAGGCAGATCCAGGCTCTGTGGAGGTTGCAGTCTGCTGGAGTATAAAAAAAGCAGGTGAGAATTCTAGCTCAGTCTCATGGCAAGGAAAATATTGAGTCCTTAGGGACCATGAAAGGAGAGATGTTAGGATTTTGAGTTTCGGCCAGTGATAGCTAAGCTGAACTGAGCTCTAGGAGATCAGTTGTAGCCACCAGCCAGGGGAGTACAGAGGAGCATTTCATCTGGAGGACACTTCATAGAGGCCTAGGTGGAAGACTGAATGGATGCAGTTAAGAGATAGGTCCAGAGAGTTGGTATAGGAAAAGTAAGAAAGGAGACCAGAAAACAAACTTATTATACATCTGTAACAGTTATTTGACTTTGAGATGATATGATCTTGAACTGTTGAGGTATAGTAGTTGTTAGCCAAAGATACATGAAAAGTAAAATCAATAAATGCATGAGTGGGTAGCCCTAACCAACACAGGGGCACATGAGCATCACCACTAAATGGACTTAGCGCATTATATAGATGTGTGTGTGTGTGTGTGTGTGTGTGTGTGTGTGTGTGTCTGTAATGATAATAAAGAAGGGGACAAGAAATCCAGATGGAGTAGGGAACACGAGAGGAGTTGGAGGGATGATAATACAAATTCAATACTTGTATATGAAATTCTCAAAAACAAAAATAATACTAAAATACAGGACTTTGAAGTGTGTATGAGACACAGAGAGAGACATTTCAAGGATGACTACAGAATTCTAGTTTTTTAAAAATTATTTTTATGTGTACGTGTGTGTGCTTATTTGAGTTTATGTGCACCATGTGTATGTAGGTGCTCAGGGCCAGAAGGGGGCATCAGATCCCCTAGAACTGGAGTTATAGATGGCTGTGAACCACTATGTGGGTGCTGGGAATGGAACCTAGGTCCTCCAAGTGCTCTTAACCTCTGAGCCATCTGTATACCTTGACTTCTAGTTTTGACAACTGCTGTGATATTTTGGTGCTTGGACACAAGATGAGGAACAGATATAGAAGACTGTGTGTTCGGTGTGGTAAGAATTTTTAATCAAAATGGTTACTTGGCAGGGAGCAATGGAGTTCTGCAATTGCAGAGGAAATCATAGTTGGACCTCAGGTTAAGGGTTATCAGCATACAGATGACTGTTGAAGTTATATGAGTGAGCACACCCCTCCAGAAACATTCATGAATGAGCTTTGGTTATCACTATACCAGTGTGTCCCACTTACAGATGAATAGTCACCAACACAATCAACTACCAATGTTCTCCTCTTGGGGTCTTTACTCATCTATAGTAACTTTAAGTTAGGTCCTCACAGCTCATATCTGTGTCCTAGGGAGGGTAGTTTTAGGGGACCATCCAGGTTTCTACACACACACTTATTACTAAGTGGCTCAAGGTAAACAAAAAGTGTGTTATTCCTCTTCACTGAGTTTGTCCCTGAGTGCTGCAGAAGTATCAAACTTGAGGAAAGTCTGAAGCTATTTGGATCCAGGTTGATTTAAAGCTGCAGCTTTCCCTGTGAATAGTCAGGCCAGGCACATTTAAATGTTTATTTTCCAACTGGAGAGAGAAAATGGGGCTGGCTCCAGATCTAAGTCCATGAGCTGATACCTTTCTGCAGAAGTCCTTGGTCTCTAAAATCTGCTGGCCTTTTGGGCTAAGCATTGGTATTCTAATTTTAAAATCTGGCATCAATTTTGTCCTAGAATGAAGAAAATAGTACATGTGCACATGTAGGACAGGGAGTCTGTTTAGGTCCTAGAAGAATAAAATATTTGCAACCTAAGATCAACCAAGTTTCAGAGAAAACAGTTACCTTTATTTGTTGAAAATTTGTATATACTTTTAAAGAACATTCAAAACAAATGAAAAGAAGAAACGCTCTAATTAAATGATTTAAACACACCTATGTAAAGAATCAAAGCTAGCATCCATCCACTTATGAAAGAGAACATGTCATGTTTGTCTTTCTAGGTCAAGGTTTCCTGACTTAGGATGATTGTTTTCAGTTCTGTCCATTTACCTATAAATTTCATATTTTTATTTTCCTTACAGCTGAGTCATTCTCCTTTCTATAAATGTACCATATTTTCATTATCCATTCATCAGTTGATAGACATCTAGGTTATTTCTGCTCTTGTGAGTAGAGCAGCAATGACAGTGGGTGAACAGGTATCTCTGTAGTAGGATAGAGAGTCATGTGGGCAGACTGTGTATATTGTGGGAGATCTATTTTCAGCTTTTTGAGGAAGCTCCAAAATGATTTCCATTATGGCTGTATCAGTTTGTGCTCCCTTTAGTAGTGAATAATGTTCCCCTCTCTCACACCCTCACTATCATTTGTCATTCTTTGTCTTTTGACTCAGCTATTCTGACTCCAGTAAGATGACATCTCCTTGTGGGGTGGTTGATGGGAGGGGAGATAGAATACAGTGATATAAATGTGGAAATGGACATAATGGAACAGGATGGGTTTTATGAGGTGGAGATGGAAAGACAATACAGAAGAGAGAGTAAGAGGAGAGGTAACTATCACCAAAGACCTTTAGAAGAAATCATATGGAAACCTACTGTAGAAGCTTCCTAAAGTATATACACAGACAACACAAGAGCTTAAATGTAGTTACCCTGTAACAAGAATTGAGTGGCCCCAGTAGATACCACAGGATAGCAAATTAGAAGCCTAACACCAGGCATGGACTCCCTCTTTTGTAGTTGTTGACTAGGGAGGTCTTATAAATCAAGCAAAGATTGATGGTAAGACACTCTTGCTGAATAAACCTGAGTAGTAGAACAAATACAGAGAAATCAAGCTGGTGTTGACCTCAACGCTTCTTCTCTCCTGGATAGCTTTCATGGTACTGGAAGACACTGAGCACATTACTGTCTGAGCAAAGTAGTCCTCAGTCTTACCAAGATGTGAACCCTGTGAAAAACAATAACAACTAGCTCAGAAAAATATGCCCACTCATGAAATAATGGCTCAAATGTTATGAGAGGAGTCAACTACTTTGTTTCACAAGTTGGAGTCCAAACCTGTGGGCCCAAAACCTGTGACCTGTCTGGGTGCAGGGGAGGGGGAACCTACCATTATTCTGTTAAATAATATCACAGGCCCCGGGTGTGGTGGTTCACACCTTTAATCCCAGCACTTGGGAGGCAGAGATAGGTGGATCTCTGTGGGTTCAAGGCTGGACTGGTCTACAGAGCGAGCTCCAGGACACCTGGTACTAAAAGGGAGACCCTGTCTCAAAAATACCAAAAAAAGTATAAAACCAAATAATATCACATGCAATTGTACATATGAACCCACAGCATTTCTGGCAGCACATACAAGACCTGTGAAAACCCAGTCCAGACAAATCCCCAGCATGGATAGGGGAAGTTGGTAAGAAAACTCAGTCTTAGCTGAAAATCAACTGGCAATTGACAGCTGCTGGGAGAGGGGAGAGTGTGATTTCCTTAATAGCTGACCTGGCAGGTTGATAAGACTCTAAGGGATAGACTCATACCTAAGAGCATTTTGGAAACACAATTAGATTTGATAGACCTTCAAAAGACAAATAATAATAGAGGACATGAAGTCTGTCAGGGTAGTAAGGTGGTAGTGGAGTGGAGAAATTTCTGAATATGGTCAAAATGCATTGTATGACATTTTTGAATCAATAAAATATTTTTTTTATTTATTTCTGTATGTGTATGAATGTACTGTCTGCATGCAAGTCTGTGCACCCGTGTCGTGCAACGCCGCGGAGTTCAGAAGAGGGTCTCGGATTCCCTTGGAACTGGAGTTCTCCTGGAATTGGAGCTTCAGACGGTTCTCAGCCGCCATGTGGGTGCTGGGGATTGAACCCAGGTCCTCTGTAAGAGCGGTCAGTGCTCTTAACCGCTAGGCCATCTCTCCAGCCCTCAATAAAATATTTTTAAAATTCACTAAAACAACTACAGCTGGAGTACCCACTGGGATAAAGGATACCTATTTATATCCAACCAGCTTCCAGAGCAATTACAGGTGATGTGTGCAAAGGTTCCCTTCAGAATTTTGTCCAAATCAATGCTTGGATATTTATTTTGGAGAACATGGCTTAATACTCGTGGGAGGATGATGGCAAGGCTATATAATTCCAGTTGGTAAAAGGATCCAGCAAGAAATATAAATACATTGGGGAAGAAAGATAATAACATGCTCTAGGAAAAATTAAAAGCAAATAGTGATGAGAAGGAGGCGGGAGGAAATGGCTATGATGGAGAATAGGACTTGTGTTAGTGAAGAATGCCAGTCAATTTACATTGCTTGTCACATCTCTAAGGATTAAAACTGTAGATACCTCAGTAAGACACCAAGGATGACTAAGTGTGTGATTAAAGACTTGCAAACATTCAAATGAAAGGTGCTGTACAAAAACATGCAATTGTATCATTATTCTCACTATGGCTAAGAGCCCAGCAATACCACAAAAAAGCATCTTCACATGTAAAAGTACTTAAACTTCAAAGAAAGGGAAGCAATTCCTTACCATAACTGTCACATCTAAACGTCCGCAGGTTTTTCACACTTAGGTCTGATTTTAAAAATGACTCATTGAACTCAAAAGAATTAAAGGATATTCTCTCCTCTTATGAACTAATTTGATCTAAAACCACAGGACTCAGATTTTGCTTTGCTTCCCCACTGAATCTCCCTGATCATTTTCAGGTGTGTACAAGGCCTTCTGTGATTCTACGTGGAGATAATGAATGGTGAAAAGGAGCAGCATTTGGGGTGTTTTAGTGTAGTGCATAGCTACCTGGTTTGTAATTTTTCCATTCATAGGATTGCAACATGATAACGGGTAAAATTGTGTCCTCCTGGGACTTGGGTATAAGGTGATTTGTAATAACCCTGACCAATGCTGAGGAATGTTGTTTTCTTTAAGGACATGAATTTGTGCTAGATGATGTTCCGAGTTTAAGTCCTAAACAAGATGTGTTTACATATAGGTTAGGATCCTAGTTCCTGATGTGAGAACACAGGTCTGAAGGCAGCACAGGTAAGAAACAAGCTAGGGGCTGATGAGAATCACAGCACAGCTGAACATCTCAATATGTAGCAAAGGCAGTAGCCAGCCTTCACCAGAATGAGTTACAGGAAGACAAAACCTCCTTCAGAAACTAGTGATAAACACTCAAACACAAGAAGAGAATGGAGCCATGTGTGTGACTTTAAGATCTTGGAAAGAAAAGTGCCTGTGCCCACAAGTTGATATGGGAGGTAAAAGGAGATATAATAACAGCCAGAGCTTACTGCCCCCTGCTACGTGAGGGAACTTCATTGATGAGAGTTGAGAGGTGCATTAGTATTCTCCCTACATTCCATGGGTCCAAGGTGTACAGGTTTCATTGTAAATGAGTCACTTAGGTTTAGGCATTTCACAGACATATAATCTGTGTGTGTGACCAGTTATGGAACTCTTCTGTCTGTTTCTAAAGAAGCTTCTTTGATGAGTGGTGACTTGGATACTTGTCTGTAAATATAAGGATCTACATTTTGCGCATAGTAAGAAATTACATTTGTCTATGGATGTGACAGACTTGGGGTTTTCTCTACATTCTCTGACCTCTCTTGCCATCCATGTGTATTTGGCTTTTTACAGTACCACACATGAGTTTCCTCCCACTGAGTGGGTCTTATGTACAATTAAATAGCTTGATTTCCCTCAAGATAAAAGTGTACTACTGCACCAATGTCATTGGTTGTGGCAGTCATTGATCTGGTTATTAGGCCTTAAAGCTGGGGTTGGATCATCAATTGCTGTTCTCCCTTAGTAGTTTTCGTAGTTCCCTTCAAAGCTATGAGAGCTAGCCTTCAGGGGAGGTGGCTTCCAGGTCAGTTCTAGCTCCATTGCTTCTGTCTCTGACACATGTCCTGTCTTTAGGAAGCAGGTCTTCAAGTTTTCGGAAGCAATTAAGGTCTGTGGCAATAGCCTGTGCAGTTTTGAGAATCTCTTAGACTACCCTGGCCAATAACTCAGAGGACATTTTCTCTTGTCTGGCACTGTTTCTTGTTATGTAGCCTTCAGTTGTACAGATGGACTCAGATAGAGATATTGTATGTGTAATTTTTCAGTAGGTTTTTGGACTAATATTCTTTCCTTTTATCATCTTTGAGATGAATACAAAAATAGTAAACAACTTGAACAGAAGCTAGATTTGCAGGTTCTGCCTTCCTTTCCTCTTTCCATTTTTAGCAAAAAAAAAATGGTGGTGGAAAGAACAATATGGGTGTATAGAAAAGCAGTGTGTAACTGGTTCTAAAAGAAGGGATGGGTTTTTCCTTTCAACATATTACCTTATTTCAAGATCTGTAATAGGGCTGGAGATATGGTTTAGTGGGTAAAGTACTTGCCACACATACTTAAAGACCTTAGTTTGAATCTCTATCCCCATGTAAAGCCAGATTACAATTTGTACTCTCCATGCTCTTAGAATGAGATGGGAGACAGAGACAGGATAATTCCTGAACTCTGCCTAGTCAGCTAATCTGACATACACAGCAGCAAACCAAAGACGGCCCAATAAACAAGGTGGCAAGCAAGGACCGACTTCTAAGTTTGTCCTCTTGCTTCCACACACGTGCTGCACAGCACATGTCTGCACTCACACACATGAATACACACAGACTAACACACAAAGAGATGAAACAATCCACAATGGATCCATAAGTGATACACACACACACACACACACACACACACATGCACACACACACACCACTGATATATCCATTTTGAAAAGCAAGTTTCTGTTTTTGTGACCTTGAATATGATGTGATTAAATTATAAAAAATGTATTCGTTCTCTTAAAATAAAATTTTCATTTGTAATATTTTATTTCATACAAAATGAAGTACTTTAAGTGAAAAATAAGTTGGTAACTGAGTTGTCATGTCATGTTCTGCTTGGGATAAATGCAAAGAAACATTTCAGAGCACCTGTTGTTCATGTTACATACAGCCCTGTGGAAGCTCTGTCCATTTTGTAGCAAGGACGTATGGTGAAAGTTTGTGCTGTGGTTTATGATGGAGATGGTCTGTGCTCATCCGGCTGCTCTCCTGACATTGCTTCCTGTTAGCTTCCCGTTAACTTTTATCTTTCCTATTTACTATGATACACTTTTTGATATCAGTTTCACTAAGACACATCTATATCTTCTAACAGGTAATCTCCTTTGATTATCTGCCAGATGGAAAGCCAGATTATATGAGAGATTTAGAAGCAATTGCAATCCATCTCTCTAATGGTTGGTTTTAATGGAACTTGCCCTAAATTGGAATCAGCTGAGAAGGGAGCAAGTCAGTAAACATCATTCTTCCATAGTCTGTGCTTTAGTTCTTATCTCAGGTTCCCCTTGAGCCCCCACCATGGCTTCCTTCAGCAGAGGACTGCACTGTAAGCTTCAGTAAACTGTTTCCTCCCCAAGTTGGCTTTAGTTAGCATTTTATCAAAACAACATAAAAATAACTAGAGCAGTATGGTTTTCACTAATGAGGTTGGTGGAAAGCGGTTGAAGCTTAAGGATAGCTGCTCTGTTCTAAGGAATCATCCCCCCTTTTTTAGCGCAGTTTAATAGCTAGCACGGGTCAGTGTTTCCTCGAAGCCTGACATGGTCATGCCGTTAGGATTTTGTCTTGTATAAATACCTACTGGCAATAAGGAATTTGGAAAAGTTTTTGGTAGCAGTTGCCAAGAATGAATGAAAAGAACATGCTCAAGTTATGTGGAAGGAACTACATTTATGCAGCACTTCAGTAAAAAGCTAAAGCAGTGTGAAAATGACAAGCAGTTCCATATATATATAATTATATAGCCAATTACCCCAGCATTCAACTTGTAAGGAAGGCAACAGAGGATGTCGTACTTTGTAGCCTTTGTTTGATTTTTCACCTGGGTAAGAAAATTGTCCAGATTACTTAATTTGAAGGTACAGCAGGTGGCAGAAGGAAGTTTATCAATCCCTTGCAAAATCAACATCACTAAGAGGGATCATTTAATCAGCCTACAATGGGCCTGTTTGCTGTTTCTCACTGTGGCTTTCATAGTTTTCTGCATGTCTTTCAAAATTTCTACAAATTTTACACTGTTTAATTAAAAGAACATTACATTCCTGTGGTGTACTTACTTTCAGTTGCCTAGACATAAAGAGAATGTGAATCATTCTAGTGGAACAAAGAACATTTTTATTTTTTGTGCCAAACCCTGCAAAGCCATGCATAAGCTAAAGTAAATGGAGGCAAATATAATTTGGGGCTGCTTTTGGCTCTCATATGGTGGGGAAACCACTCTTAGTTTCTGTTGTTGTCAAAGATATTGAGAAATATTGTCATAATATAATAAAATAGTAATAACAATGAGTGTTATTTTTCATTAAGATCCAGAATGAATGCCAAGTACCCCAGTACTCTGAATGACTTAAACCCTATAGAATATCCATGAGGGAAGTACTTGTTTTTACTTTTCATATGAGGAAACTGGGGGGAAAAGATACAAAGGAAAGAGACAAAGTTAAACATGCCTAGCATTAGCCCTACATGTTTCACCATAAGCTGTGCTACTCACAGGAGAGAAAGCTGTAAAGTGGAGTAGAAACTACATAGGTACCTATGTTCTGGAAATGCCTACAATGGGTTAAATGGAACAGGTAGCTGTACTCTAGAAATGCATACATGGGCTGGAATCCTGCATAAAAACCAAGCCAAGGAAAAAGCAGAAATAACTAAATAACCAGTAATTCCTCTCTTCTAGTTGAGTCATCCCTTGGTATTATTGATTGAGGGAGCAATTTGTTACTTATAGATAATCATGCATAGCTGCTTTTGTCAAAGATTTAAAAACAGAACAATGGATTGAGAGTCATAAGATTTGGATTTTAGGTTTAATTTCTCTACTAATGAGCTACACATAGTTGGGCAAGCCATTCTGTCATTTTTGACCTCACTGTCTATTATTTTGTCTGCAAGACAGGACATGATGACTCATGACTGAATTTTTACTTGCCAGTGGAGATTAAATGAATTATCTTCCACTTCTAAAACTCTAAGACCATGATAACATAGAATGAAGAGTCTTCCCCATGTTGAAGAGGGAGATTGTGAACATAGGCAGCACGATGGTTTGAATTTGAAGGGAAATGTAAGAATTAAGAGCTTCTGAAGAAGAGAAGAGGAGAGAAATAGAAGTGAATACTGGACATGTGTAGTGATTTCAGTCAAGTCTTTGGCTGAACATTGACCATAGCATATGCATGTGTGATGGTAAATATTGATTGTTGACTTGACAGTGTCTACAATTACCCATGAGAAAAACTTCTGTGCCCACTTACGAAGGGCTTTATTGATTATATGAACTGAAGTGAGAAAACCCATCCAGGATGTGGGAAGCATCTACCAGCACAGGTGTAAGGAGGCCTGAGGGAAATTTTCCTCCCTGTCTTGCTGGCTAGTCCATCTACTCCCTTGCTGCCATGGTCACTGCTACTACCATCTCTCATTGACATCAGAACCTAGCTTCTTTAGTCTTCCTACATGAACTGAAAAGCAGTGACTCTACAGAACTCTCACTGGTCTGCAGAGCCAGGTTGGGACCAATGAAGCATCAGGCCTTGTGTGCTGAGCAGTTACCAGTTCTCACTTTCTCCACTGTTGAGAATCCTGACTTATACAGGATGTGAGGAAAGCACCAAGAATGTGGAAAGAACTGCAGCAGATGACCAGGCCGTAGGAAGCCCTTAGTTCAGACAGGACTGGGAATGTCTGTGTCCCTAACATTTAACCTGCAGACATGAAGCAGAGGAGAACTGGAATTGGAGCAGAGCTACAAACACTCAAAGCCCATGCAACAAACTTCCTCCAACAAGGCTGCACCTCTTAACCTTTCCAAATATCACCACCAATTGGAGACCATGTGTTTAAATACCTAAACCTATGGAGAACATTTCTTCAATCCAACAATAACATGTCAAAAATTATTGATCATGTTAGTAAGTAGGAAAATATGACCCATAATTAAAAGGAAATCTTGAAGTCAGTAAAGGAGACTCAGAAATGAGTCAGAGGATAGAAATAGTAAGCAAGAAGGTTAAAACAGGTATTATAAATATATTTTATATTTGTAAGAAGCTAAAATGAGTATTCTATGAGTAAAGGACAAACTAATAATATAAAACACTCAAAGCAAACATATAGTAAAGTATATGATATAATTGAAGAAACTGTCTTCTCAGAACATAGGAGTATATATCATGGATATATGGCAATTAAAAAAGAGACATTTTCCAGACAGAAGGTAAAGAAAAAAGACAGAAATTAGTATTCACACAGAGAGATAAGAGAACAATAAGTGGCAGTAAAGTTGAACTTGTTTTTTTGTAATACAGAGTCTCTTAAAATTGCTTAAAGAAAAAGTAATAAACACACAGAACAAGATTTATTAGCTATACAGAAATAAGATATATGATAATAGCATCATAAAATGGCAGTAGTAAGTGTACTGTTGAATGTCCTTGTATTAATGTCAAGAGGCATTATATCATGTGATGATGGAGTGTCATAGGGGCATAGGTTAAGTTTGTAAACAAGTACTAAAACCCTATAAATGAGGTGTAGCTAGCTGGATGTGGTGATGCAAGCCTTTAATTCCAACATTTGGGAAAGAGAGGCAGACAGATGTCTATGAGTTTGAGACCAGCTTGTTCTACATAGTGCAGGGCTATGTAGTAAGACCTTATTTCAAAAACAAAATGAAACCCCAAAAAGAGGTGTAGCTAACATCATCAAAAGAGAAAAATGGGTAATAGAAATACTAACTTCAATGTAGAAAATAAAAGAGGAAAATGAACCCATGGAATCAGAGCAGCATGAATTATTTAAAACCAACCATTTAAGTGCAACAAATGGAGACAGTCAAAATATACTGAATAAGAGTTATATATTGTCACTTGGGAGCAATTGATAAACTGTCATCTAGAATGATAGGGGAAATCAAGACACAAACTACCCAAATAAGGAATGACAGGGAGAAAAACCTAAAAATAAAATACACATGCTTATTGTTGTACTGTTCGCATTAGCTAAGGTATAGAAGCAACATATAAGTGGATACAGAATATGTGGCACAAGAGTATCGTTTAGCCATAAAGAACAAAAATCATGTAATTTTCAGGAAAATAAATGAAATTGGAGACGATCATGTTATGTGACATAAGCCACAGTGGTTTAAATGAGAAATGTCCCCATAGGTTCATATATATGAAAACTCGGTCCTCTAATGGTGGTGCTATTTTGAGAGATTATGGAGCCTTTAGGATGTGGGGGCTTTCTGGAGAAAATAATCACTGCGGGTAGGTTTTGAGAGTTTATGGCGTTGCCCCCACTTCTGGTTGGCACTCCGTGCTGCTTGTGTGTGGTTTATTCGTGATCTCTCAGCTTCTGGTTCCAGCTGTTTACTGCCATCCCTCACGCATCGTTATGGACTCTTCCTCTGGAACTGTAAGCCAAAATAAACCCTTTTGCTTATTTTATTAAGTATTTTACTTATTATTTAATTTATTTTTTATGTGTATGAATCTACTGTCTGCATGTAGGTTTGTGCACCGTGTCGTGCAATGCCACGGAAATCAGAAGAGGGTGTCGGATTCCTCCAGAACTGGAGGTAAAGATTGTCCTCAGCTGCCATGTGGGTGCTAAGGATTGAACCCAGGTCCTCTGCAAGAGCAGTTGGTGCTCTTAACCACTAGGGCCATCTCCAGCCCACTTATTATTTTATGTGTATGAGTGTATTGCCTGCATGTATGTAAGTACACTCATGTCATGCGGTGCCCACAGAGGTCAGAAGAGGGTGCTGGATCCCCTGGAACTGTAGTTATAGATGATTATTAGCTGTCAGGTGGGTGCTGGGAACTGAAACCATGTCCTCTGCAAGACCAGCCAATGCTCTTAACCACTGAACCATCTCTCCAACCGCTTAAAACACTGTCCTTTGTCCTTTTCAAGTTGCTTAGTCCATGGTGTTTCATCGCAGCAACAGGAAAGTGACCATTGCAAAGCCAGACTGAGAAAGACAAATATTGCATGATTTCTCTCAAATGTGGAAGCCAGATTTTAAAAAAGGCGTGAAAGTAGGAAAGGAGCTGTTGGTGAAGGAAGGGGACCAGTAGGAGTCAGGAGTGAATATGATCAAAGTACATGTGTGTGACAATGCCATGTAATGCTTTTTATTTATTTAATGAAAATTTTCATATAAAAAAGTTTTGATCATATTTAGATCCCCTCCCATATCTGAACCCCCTTTCTAGCCCTTCTTCCAAATATATGCACTCATATATGCCCTTTGTGTTGGTGTTGTTTATCCACTGGAGCCTGGTCAACCTACTAAGAGTGTCACCCATAAACTAGACTGAACCTCCTCTTCCCAGAATTGGTGTTTCTAGCCATGTCTCCAGGTTCTGCCCTTTCTTTCCCGATGGGCCCTAAAACTTAGGAGGCAGAATTTTGATGTTGGTGCCTCTTCATGGAAAGCCTTCTATTCTCTTCACTTTGGCCAGTTGTGGCTCTCTGTGTTAATCACCATCTGCTGTATAAGGAATATTTTCTGCTGAGAATTGAAAGATGCATTAATCTATGGATATAACAATGTTATTACAGATCAATTTAATACTATATCGATTCAGCAGAATAGTTGTATTAGACTTACACCCATAGCCTGTGGGCTGTCTAAATTCAGGCTCATATGCGCAATACCATTGTCAAGTAATGGCTTTGTCCTATGAAGAGGACCCTAAATCCAATTAGGAAATCATTTGTTACACCTGACACATTCATGGGACTGTTGCCCTGGTAGGTGTATCCTCCAGGCCCATTGCTGCAGCTTACAGGGTTGACAGCTAGGTAAAGGTCCATGCTAAATTTTCTCTCCAGGCAGCTTGCATATCATCTGCCATCACTGAGAGCTGGGCAGTGCAGTGGAGGATTTGAAGTCACCACCAGTTTGATTTCTGCTTATTTGTTCTGCAGCACATGCTAGTAGTGTCTTCAGCAATTGTGTTTTACCCTGAAGATCTGGTGGGTGACTAAGAGCAGAGTAACCTATTATTTTGTTTAATTATTATACATATACTAATGACTTCCTATAGATCTTAGAACATGACAATGGACTACTTCTCTGTCTGTCCTTTTAAAGGACCTTGGTCACTGAGCTTGAGTCCTACTTGCATAATTCAGGAAGACATTATTTTCAGATCTATTTAATTAAATCTTTTTGAAAGTGAGATAACAGTGAGAGTTTCTAGGATGCTTCTTTGTGAAGTTCCAATCAACTGTATATAATTATCATTCCATTTATGTAAAGTTCTGAATAAGGCACAGTCACAATGAAAATAATTAGATCATTGGTTCCTGAGGCTAGGTGGTAGGAGATAGGGATTGATGACAAGGGAGCATGAGGAATATGTGAAGGGAGATAGAACTGTTTTTTAAATCTTGATAGGTTTGATATTTCTTGCTTGTTTATAGTTGCCAAACTCATCAAACTGTATCCTTAAAATTGGTAAATTTGTCCTAGGTCATCAACACTTTGTTTTATATGATTACAAATAAACATACTTCAAATAAAATACAACAAGGAATGTCATCACTGGTACTAGATGAATCAGACTGTGTCTCCACTTCCTCCCATGCCCACTTTCCATCCCTTCTAAGAAGCTTAGAAGGGATGGAAAGTGGAGCAGGAAAAGAATATAAGGATTGGTTAGGATGGGAGTTCTTTATTTCAAACAAGCCTTAAAAGTATTTCTATTACATTTACTTATTTTGCTAAATAAAAATAAATAACAATTATCCTTGACAAATTCATACATGCATGCAATGCATTCAGATTACTCCTTTACGCTCTCTTATCCACTTCCAGCCCTGTATATTTTGAACGTTCTTGAAGAAATGTGTTTTGAATTCAGTATTTTAAAGTTTTTAAACACATGTCTCTAAAACCAAAAAACTTGTACATAGAAATGAAATAGCATGTAGGGTTTGATATAGGCATATATGTAATGCTTAAATAAGTTTATGCACACCTATTTCTGTAATCATCTGCAATTTCTTCATGGTGAAAACATTCAAAATCATCTCTTCCAAAAGAGAGGCCCAGCTTGCCATGCACAGAGGCATGCGGCCTGTGCCAGACCAGCTCAGGAGCAGGGTACCTGGGCCCTGAGGTGGGTGGCCTGTGCCAGACAACCAGCTCAGGAGCAGGGTACCAGGGCATGGGCTAAGCAGGCAGCTCTCCCCCCACCAACTGGAATTCCAGAGGGAGCGTTCAGTAAGCCCAGCAACCAACCTAGAGGAACTGGCTGGCAGCAGCAGAGGGAGCACAGGGCTCAGAAGGTGTCAGATGGATTGTTACCTACCCAATTCTTGCAAAATAGAAAGGGAAGAGTGAGCTATACCTCCCAATATATAACCAAAATTGAAAGCCTGAAATCTAGACAAATCCATAACTAAGGAGAAGGAATCAGGGAACGTCATGACTCTCTTCGTCCAGTGAAAGAAGACACAACAGGAGAGCGATCTTCCTCGAGCAGTTTATTCGGGCACCCTTACATCCGCTCTCTCTCAACATCTCCTCTCAACGTCTCCTACCGGTTCACCACTTATATAGCATCTCATAACCAATCAATTTCCACCACGTGGGTCTCAAGGATAGGATATCTCTATGCGGAACAGAGGGCTTCAGCAGGGCCAAACCAACTGCATGGAGCGCTCACCCCCATGGGGGTGGGAGGCGGAAACTGGTGCCACCTTTGAGGCACGGCACTTCACAGCTCCCAACAGTTCCCCTTTTTTGTTTTAATAGAGCATGGTCTCGAGGCCGTAGATGGAATTCAACAATCCCCCCTGTCTTAGGATCATTCCTCCATTAAACCCGTCATAGGATACCCCATCGCCCTGGGGGTTCCATGCCTTAGGTAGAAGGAAAGTTGCCCATCTCTGAGTAGGATCGTGAAGATATTCAGGGGCGAGATGACCTTTAAGATTTTTGCATAATTGAGAGCCAAGCTCTTGGGGAATGTCCATCTTCAATGGCAACAAAAGCCTGTGTTAGTAAAGCCAAGTTCTGCTGTCGAGATACTCTCACTTTACAAAGACACCACAGGAAGAGGAAAGATACGAACAACATTACGCATGCCAAGGATCCCAACCCCGCCCATTCCTTGAGATGATTCATGGCTGTTGAGATCCAGGATGGCAGTCCGATGGCAAGGTCCAGGCCCACTCGCGTTGCACTATTTCCACTCTTAGTTGGGTCACCAATCATTCAAACTGCTCAGACCAGTTTCCTAGAAGATAGCTAGAAAGTTGTTTAGATAGATTTGCAGCATGGGAAAAGTTATTATAGGCCTGCCTAATTGTGCTATTTGCCACAATATATCTATCTCTTCCTGGACAAGATCAATGCGTCAATTAATTTCCCCCAATTAATGCCCAAACAATGTGGAGCATATTTAGGTTGGTGGGGTGCTTGTTCTTCCCCATGCTTAGTTGGCCACCATCCACTAAGCCAAGAGGCATTGGCAGAATGACAGGGTCCATAGGAATCCTCTGGCAAATCAAACCAAGCCGCTATCTGATTATACATCTGAACACATTTTGGGCAAATAGGGTACATCCAAAGATGAATTAGTACTAAAAAGGCGAGGGAAAAGCTTAGCATCATGGTGAACTGGCATTGGTCTTGGGAACACCGACAGTATCCCCCATTGAGGATCCATCCGGGTTGGTGTTACCAGACTCAGGATCAGCGACAGCAGCGTCAGCAAGGGAATCTTCATCCTGAGAAGTTTTGTTGCACTTTCTGGTGAGTCTTTCTGGCACCCACACGGGGTCAGTTCAATTCTGTGGAAAAGCACAAACAGAGCCTCTCACCCAGACCAGGACTGGGTCCGGTCCATTCCACTGTCCTGTAAGTATATCCTTCCATTTCACATATCCTTTTTCCTTTCCTTTATGCCACTGATGTCAATCAGCAGCAGAATTATTATTATTGTCCAAATTTAAAAAATTTAAAGTGAAGAGAGTTAATAAGAGCCTATCTTTTGGCCGTTTATTCTTCCCAATTCCCCCTTTTTGTTTTGATAGACACTCTTTCAATGTTCGATGAGCACGTTCTATAATTCCCTGTCCTTGTGGATTATAGGGTAGACCGTGAGGGCAGACAACATTCATCTGTCGACAAAATTGGGTAAAGGAAGCAGAGATATAAGCAGGACCATTATCTGTCTTCAGAGAAAGGGGTTTTCCCCAGGCTGCCCAAGCTTCAAGGCAATGTGTGATTACATGGCATGCCTTTTCTCCAGTCATGGGTGTGGCGTGTATCACGCCAGAGTATGTATCAACAGATACATGCACATATTTTAGTGTGCCAAACTCTGGAATATGTGTAACATCCATCTGCCAAGTATGAAGGGGCATGAGCCCTCTGGGATTGACTCCGAGGCTGGGAGGATGAAGATGAATGACACATCTGGGACAGTCTAAGATAATTTTGCGGGCAGTATCGCGCGGAATATGAAATCTATGCTGAAGTGTTTTGGCAGGAACATGGAATAACTCATGGAACTTTTGTGCTTGCTCAATCGCAGATGCAAAGAAGATAAGAGGTGCTCGGGTTAAACTATCTGCCAGAGCATTTCCTTTAGTTAGAGGCCCAGGCAGACCTGAATGAGCTCTTATATGTTGAACATAGAATTTTTCAGTTCTGGCCCAGATCAGCTCCTGAAGATTTCTAAAATCCGGGCCTACAGAGCTGTTATGTTTAATGGGTCCGGCCGTCTCCAAGATGTTGACAGCATTTACTACATAGGAGGAGTCTGATAAAAGATTAAAGGCAAAAGGACAGGCCTTGAATACTTCCACCACGATTTGTAATTCTACCTTCTGTGGGGAACCTGGCTGGAATTGGAAAATTGTTGGCTCGCGAGAGTCCATAACAAAGGCTCCACAGCCTGTCTTTGAGCCATCAGTAAAGATAGTGGGAACTCCGGGTAAAGGTTGAGTGGAAGTCACCTTAGGATACACAACAGGATGCTCCTTAAAGAAATGTATTAGAGGATGTTTAGGCAAATGGTTATCAAAAGAACCATCAAAGCTACAGCAAAGGATGGCCCAGTCATCAGTGGTACCAGCCAATACACGTACTTGATGCTGGGTATAAGGCGTAATTATCAAGTTGGGTGACTTTCCAAAATGTTGAAGAGAAGATTGAATACCGGATAAGGCTAATTTTGCCACTGTTGATAGGTAATGTTCAATGGATTGTGATGGAGAAATGTGCGGATGAATCCAAAGAAGAGGACCATCTTGCCAGAGTAGGCCAGATGGCTGTTTAAAGGTGGGAAGTATACACAAAGAAATAGGAGCATCCGGCACCCATCGCTGCAAGAACGCCTTCTTTAATGCCTCCTCCAGCATGCGGAGGGCCTCTCTTGCTGGTGGAGTCAAAGATCTAGGGGAGTCCAAAGCTGGTTCACCCACTAGGATCTCATAAAGTGGTTGTAGTATATGATTGGGTATTTTAAGATAAGGTCTTAGCCAGTTAATATCTCCCAACAACTTTTGAAAGTCATTGAGGGTGGAAAGGTTATCCTTTTTTAGTTCAACCTTTTGAGGAACAATGCATTCAGGTAAAATGTGGGCACCTAGGTAATTTATTATCGTGTCCTTTTGAACCTTTTCAGGAGCAATAAATAGGCCTTTATCTTCTAATGTTTTTATAAGGACACAATAGGCATGATTTAGAGTGTCTTCATTTTTATCTGCTAACAGGATATCATCCATATAATGGACACATTTAACTGAAGGAAATTGCTGTCTTACTGGGATTAGGGCATTGTCTACATACAATTGACACATGGTGGGACTGTTGGCCATACCTTGGGGCAACACCACCCATTCAAATCTAGAATCTGGTTTTTCTTGATTGCACGCTGGAACAGTAAAGGCAAACCTTTGGGTATCTTTTGAACAGAGAGGAATGGAGAAGAAACAATCTTTTATATCTATTGTAATCAGGGGCCAATGAGCTGGCAAAGCAGACAAAAGAGGGAGGCCACGCTGAACCGGTCCCATGATCTGCATTTGTTGGTTAACCGCTCTGAGATCATGAAGTAGTCTCCACTTTCCTGATTTCTTTTTTATTATAAAAATGGGAGTATTCCAAGGAGACACAGACGGTCGGATATGGCCAAATTCTAATTGTTCCTGTATTAACTCTCTTGCTGCCGTTATCTTTTCAGAGGAGAGTGGCCACTGAGGAACCCAAACTGGATCCTCTGTCTTCCAAGTAATGGGAATACTGTCCCCAGTGGCCACTACGAAAAACCCAAACCTTCTTTTCCTTGTCTTTTTTGAATAGTAATCGGACTACTGCGTCCTTGGTGATATTTTCCTATACCTTTCCCTGGCATATAACCCATTGTCATCATAATGTTTCTGGCCATGTCTGAGTATTCATTGGTGAGGTGCAAACCCATGCTTTGTAAGATATCCCTTCCCCATAAAGAAATCGGCAGTTCAAGTACATAAGGTTGTATAGTACCTGTATGGCTTTCTTTGTCTTTCCAAGTTAACAGTCTAGCACTCATATCAGGTGTCTTTGCAAAACCCAAACCTCTCAAGATCTGGTCAGAGGTCTGAATGGGCCATCCTTTTACCCAATCTTTTGATGCTATAATACTTTTATCTGCCCCAGTATCTAACAGTCCAAGAATCTTTTTGTTCTCAATGCTTAATTCTAAAACTGGGCGTTGACCAAGATCCATAGCCAAAAAGGTAGAGTCAACTCCCATAGACCCAAATCCTTTGTCTTTTCTTTCCTTAGAATTAGAAGGGTATTTGTCATGAAGACTGGGAAGCAATAATAGTTGTGCAATTCTATCCCCAGGAGAGACTGAAACAATTCCACGCGGGGACTCCACCATAATTTTAACTTGGCCTGTATAATCGGGGTCTATAACTCCTGGATGGACGTGAAGCCCCTTTAAGGCAGATGATGAGCGTCCCAAGAGTAACCCTACAGTACCAGGTTCTAGCGGTCCATGAAAATCAGTATCAATAAGCTGTACTCCCATGCTAGGGGTTAATACGAGCCTGGAGGTGGAGTGGAGGTCCAATCCTGCGGAGCCCGAAGTGGCTCTCCGCGGTCCTGTGGAGGAACAAAGGTGGGCCACCTGCGTGGGCTCTGGGCCTGTTGGATGTCTTCCATTGCCCCATATATTTGTGGGCCCTGGGGACGTGGGCCCTGTAGCCCATTTTTTGAACGAGCTCCTCCATAACCAGCACTAAGAGGTTTACCATTAATGTCTTTCACTGATCTACACTCATTTGCCCAATGATTTCCTTTTTTACATCTTGGGCAAAGGTCTGGTTTGTCTCTGTTTGACTCTCGCTGCAATTCTTCCCTCTCCCTTCTCATAGGACAATGCTCTTTAAAATGGCCTAACTCACCACATCTAAAGCAAGCGCCTGATCTTCCTGGGTTTTTCTTTTGCTTTGAAAGCTGTATGACCGCGGCTGCAAGACCGGCATTAGTTAAGGGTCCGCCAATTTCTCTGCAAATTTTCATCCATGCCTCAATGCCTTTGTTTTTGTAAGGATTTATCGCTTGCCGACACTCTTTTGTACATTGTTCAAAAGCTAATTGTTTGATAAGTGGCATGGCAGTGTCAGCATTACCAAAAATCCTACCAGCCGCTTGAACAAGTCTGGCAACAAAATCAGAAAAGGGCTCAGTAGGTCCCTGTATGATTTTAGTTAGGTTGCCTGTTACTTCCCCTTTATTTGGCAATGCTTTCCAAGCCCTAATGGCAATGTTATTTATTTGAGTATACACTTGGTCGGGGAGATTAATTTGGTGATTGGCGGTGCGGCCTTGCCCCAAAAGCATGTCTCTATCCCAGGCAGCCTGGGGGAGGCCAGCATTTAGATTAATAGCTGCTTGTTCACAGGCAAACTCATATTGCAAGGACTTCCAATCTAGATACTGTCCTGGGCTCAAAACTGATCTTGTCAATTGAGCCCAATCACTCGGGGTCAAGCAAAACCGATTTAAATTTTCTATTTGTGTGACAGTAAATGCGGCACCTACCCCATAAGCTCTTACTGATTCAGCTAAATTTTTTATTACTTTAAAGTCAAGGGGTTCATGATATCTTTGATTATTGTTGGCTGGGTCTACAAACACTGGATAGGCTGTGGCCACTTCCCTCCAGACCTCGGGGCAGAAGGAAATAGAAGAGGCGCCACCCCGACTACTTGAGGGAGGGTCATAAGGAGGAGGCGCCGTAGGGCATGGCCTCAAACCCGGAGGTTCCTCTTTTAATGATCTTTTAGGTTTTGTGCTCTTCGGAGGGCTCCCTATTTCTTGTTGTTTCAGACTCCTGATCAACTGCAAAGTCTCCTCCTCTTCATCCTCAGGTTCACTCTGATCTGAATCTGAGCTTTCAAGATGGGTCACTTCCTTCTCTACCATTTGACTATCTCCTTTTGATCTTTCTTCCTGTAACTGTTCCAAGGCTGCCTGCCCTCTTTCCAATGCTGGGCAGCACTTTTGATCCCCCAAACAGGCACGCACCAGCCTCCATATTGGGCGGATACCAGCTTTAAGCGTGCCTTGCTCCCATGCAAAATCAAGATCTCTCCCCAATTTATCCCAGCTTGTTACTGTCAAACTCCCTGACACTAAGAACCAGGGGGCAATAAGATCACATTCTGTCAAAAAATTAATCAATGTTTCCTTTTTAAGTTTTAGCCCCTTTGCCTTAAGCAAGTCTTTGAGGGCATAAAAAATTGGGTGGGTCGGTGAGTTCCCCATGTTAACTCCTTTGGGACACGCCCTGCAGAATACTGAGAAAACGATTACCCAGAAAAGAAAACTAACAGACTCCCAGCAAGAAGTAGATATACTTCCATCTACTGACCTTGGCTCGCAAATCCACGAGCTTTCACTTTTGATTTGCCAAACAGCTACTGATCTTGGCTCGCAAATCCACGAGCTTTCACTTTTGATTCGTCAAACAGTGAATTTATCCTTGCCACTTTACCGCGGTCTTTGACTTGTCGCTCACCGCGACCTTTATCATCCCTCCTTACCTGGGAACTTACCGGCGCCACCCCGACTGCCCGAGGTTCTGATCAGAAGCGAGGATCCCTGTGCGGGCCACCACTCATCGCGACTCCCTTCGTCCAGCGAAAGAAGACACAACATGAGAGCGATCTTCCTCGAGCAGTTTATTCGGGCACCCTTACATCCGCTCTCTCTCAACGTCTTCTCTCAACGTCTCCTACCAGTTCACCACTTATATAGCATCTCATAACCAATCAATTTCCACCACGTGGGTCTCAAGGATAGGATATCTCTATGTGGAACAGAGGGCTTCAGCAGGGCCAAACCAACTGCATGGAGCGCTCACCCCCGTGGGGGTGGGAGGTGGAAACCGGCGCCACCTTTGAGGCATGGCACTTCGCAGCTCCCAACAAGGGAAAGTGCTCGTTCAACATGGGGAAGAGACAATTGAGATTTGCATCAGAATACAGCCAAAGGAAACCCACATGCCAAGAGCACAAAGAAAGAACAATATGGGAAAAACACAGAATAATTCCATGCTAAAGTCTACTGAACCTCCGGAGGATTCCTACAATGGAACCTCTCTGGAGGTATCCCAGGACACAGATCATAAAACAATCACAGATATATTCAAAGAAATCACAGAACTAAGGGGAGAGAATGAAAAACTCAGAAAAGACCTAGAGGAAAAGAATGACAAACTTAGGAAAGAATTAAAAGGAGAAAATGACAAACTCCAGAAAGAGATAGAGGGAGAAAATGACAAACTTCTGAAGGAAGTGGAAACCCTGAAAAGATCCCATGCTGAAATAAAAAAGGAAACCAACCAATGAAGCAAGGAGATAAAAGAAGAGATAGAGAAGCTCCAAAGGGAAGTGGAAATAGTAAAGAAAACACAAGATGAAATGAAAAAGGAAATCAAACACCCATTCAATCAAAAGAAAAGAATGGGAAAAATCCCCAGAAGCAGAATGGAGGAAACAGAAAAAAAGAATATCAGACCTGGAAGATAACACAGAACAACTAAAAAGCTCAAGTAAAGACTATGAAAAATTTAAAAATACACAAGATTGGAACAAACAGGAAATGTGGGACACTATGAAAAGATCAAACATCCACATCATAGGGATAGAGGAAGGAGAAGAATCCCAAGAGAATGGTATTGATCAGATCTTCAACAGAATAATAGATGAAAATTTTCCCAAACTAAAAAAAGACAAACCCATACAAATACAAGAAGCACATAGAACACCAAATAGACAAGACAAGAAAAGAAACTTCCTGTGCCATATCATAGTTAAAATGCTAGACACCCAAAACAAAGACAAAATTCTAAAAGCCACAAAAGAAAAACAAGTTACATATATGGGAAACCTATTAGAATTACAGATGACTTCTCAGTGCAAACTATGAAAGCAAGAAGAACATGGACCAAAGCATTCCCAGTGTTAAAGGACTACAAATGCCAACCCAAGTTACTATACCCAGCAAAAATGTTGATTCTAGTTGAAGGAATGATGTCAACTAAGTCTCAGGGAAATATGCATGGAGGCATCTCCTGAAATGTCCTGCAAATGTGAGTCACCAATCTTCCCTGTGAGGGGAGGTCTTGGAGATCCACTGATGGGACTCCAGCCAGTGTTCCCCCTATAAAGAGGAAAATCTGCTCATGTTTCAAAGGGAGAAGCCTGGACTAGCAAGACCTAACTATGTCCTCGAGTGTATGGAACTGGTGGTTGAAAACCAAAAGGAGCCAGAAGCTACCCCAACCCCCCCCCCCAAAAAAAACAAAACAAACCTGAGTGACCCTTGAGGACCAGATCCTCAACTGACCTTGAGAAAACAGAAACCTTGGTTATAAGGGCTGACTGTGTGGCCTTAAGCATCCAAAAGGAAAGTATAACCAGAAATAAATAGTCAATAATGTCTGAGAAATTGTATTTCAGTTTATAAAACTTGAGAATCCTTCAAACCTTCAATGCCAGATGGGGACTACTGAGATGTCCAGCTTGTGGACTGAGTGACTACTGGGATTTCAGCTTCTTCAGAGTATAGACTGCTATTGTTTGACTACCCACGCTGTGTCATGGAGGCCAGTGCAGGAAGGAAGATCAAGACAGGACACATGTTTGCTGGACCTCATTTGGGTGACCATGGTGGGGGTAGGGACCCCAGTGTGGAGCAAGGGGGCAGGACTGATGAGTGTTTGGGTTTGCCAAGGAGGAACCTTCAAGCACTTCCTTGGGAAAAACATGACATCTTCTGGTAAAAAAAAAATTATATTTAACAGTTAAAATATTTTGTAAAATAATATTTTCTCTTTTATTGATACATGGTACAACCATTCATAATCTATCCTTATGTAATCCTCTGGTGTGTTCTATCATATAGGAATAATATTCATATTCTAGAAAAAAAAGAGAATGTTATACTTCTTTTTACCTGCATGCAACTTTTACTGTTAAAATGTGAATCTCTAAATGTGCTTTGGAATTAACCTATAGTTTATTTTCAGATTTTGTAACTTTGATTTATGTGTGGAGTGTATGTATGCATATTTTTGAATAATATAAAATCAAATGGGAACAAAAAAGAGAGAGAAAAACCTATTCAAAGAACTACAGTAAACCTGTGTACCGAAAAGGTCATAAAAGATTGAGAAAAAGATGCAAGACAGGACTTGTGTATGACAGAATCCATGAGCTCTGATGGGGGGAGGGGGACATGAGGGGTGGGCATGGATGGGGGAATGAGCCTAAATTTGATTAAGAAATATTGTATAAAATGTGCTCAGTAAAAATTAAAAAAAAAAAAAAAGAGCCGGGTTTGGTGGCCTACGCCTTTAATCCCAGCACTCAGGGAGGCAGAGGTAGGTGGATCTCTGTGGGTTCAAGGCCAACCTGGTCTACAGAGCAAGCTCCAGGACACCTGGTACTAAAAGGGAGACCTTGTCTCAAAAATACCAAAAAAAAAGGGTAAAACTAAAAAATAAACTAAAAAAAAAAAATCTGATCTGGAAATAACAAACAGTTTGTTTTCAGAAGACACAATTTTAGCATAGGTGCGATGTATCAGGCTGGTGTAACTTAGCCTTTCTGGGTGCTTAATGACCACACTTAATACCCATACCAATTTGGCCGAGTCACCTAAGGGATAACTTTGTTCCCTGCCCTCGGAGATCAACTAAGCCTCAGGGGACTATGCATAGGGGCATCTCTTGAAATGTCCGGCAAATGTGAGTCACCAGTCTTCCTGTGTAGCGAGGTCTTGGAGATCCACTAATGGGACTTCAGCCAGTGTCCAGTCTATAAAGAGGAAAGTCTGCTCATGCTTCAAAAAGAGAAGCCTGGTCTAGCAAGACCTAACTTTGCCCTGGAGTGGATGGAACTGGCAATTGAAAAGCCAAAGGGCTTATTTTCAATCCTGGCAAAAGAAAAAAGAAAAAGAAAAGAAAAGCCAAAAGGTGCCAGGGGCTCCACCAAAAAAACCCCTGAGTGACCCCTGATGACCAGATCCTTGATTGACCTTGAGAAAACAAAAACCTTGGCTAATCTGGGCTGTGCAGCCTTAAGCATTCAAAAGGAAAGTATAACCAGAAAGAAATAATCAATAAGTTCTGATAAATTGTACTTCAGATATAAATCTTGAGAATCCGCCAAACCTTCAATGCCAGATAGGGACTACTAAAATATCCAGCTCATGGACTGAGTGGCTATTGGGATTTCAGCCTCTTCAGAGTGTAGACTGCTGTTGTTGGATTACCCATGCTATGTCATGGAGGCCAGTTCAGGAAGATCAAGACAGGAAACATGTTTGCTGGACTTCATTTGGGTGACCATGGTAGGGGAGGGACCCCAGTGTGGAGCAAGGGGGCAGGATTGATGGTTGTGTGGGTTTGCCAAGGAGGAACCTTCAACCACTTCCTTGGGGAAAATATGACATCTTTTAGAAAGAAAGAAAGAAAGAAAGAAAGAAAGAAAGAAAGAAAAGAAAAATCCTCTAACTCAGGTGATATGTGTATGTATGTATATATTTCTATATGTGTATATTTACATACATTATATATATCTGCAATACAAGTTGGAGGAAAAAACGGAATTTCCATGTTAAAGTATCACTGTATTTTGATGCTTTTTTAAAAGTTACTTTTTATTGAGTGCATTTCATGCAACATTTCTCAATAAAATCTAGACTCATTCCACCAACCATGCCCACCTCTTATGTCCCCCTGCCCCCCTCCAGAGCTCATGGACTCCATCATACATGTTAAGTTATGTCTTGCATCTTTTTCTCAGTCTCTTATAACCTTTTTGATGCACAAGTTTAATGTTTTGGTCAGTTTTTTTATTACGTTTTTCTCTCTCATTTTGTTCTCTTTAATTTTATATTATTCCAAAATATGCACATATACACTCTACACATAAATCAAAATTACAAATTCTGAAAATAAACTATAGGTTAATTCTAAAACACATTTAGAGATTCACCTTTTAACAGAAAAGTTGCATGCAGGTAAAAAGAATATGAATAGAATATGCATACATATCTTCCATTCATATATGGTAATTACAATGTGTGAATACAAGTGGTAGGAAAATTCTAGAGCCCATTAAGAGATTAACATTTGAAGCCGGGCATGGTGGCACACGCCTTTAATCCTAGCACTTGGGAGGCAGAGGCAGGCAGATCTTTGTGAGTTCAAGGCCAGCCTGGTCTACAGAGTGAGTTCCAGGCCAGCTGGGGCTACAGCGGGACACTGTCTCGAAAAGACAAAAAAAAAAAAAAAAGAGATTAACGTTTGAATAGCACAGTTGCTTTCAGACACAATGAAATATAATAAAATTGCTCAGTTTGCCTGCCAACAGGGGATTTGGTGTTAGCATCCACAAATGAGGGAAACCATTCGCTTTTTTAATTTTTTTCTGGGACTGTGCTACTTCACTTAGCATAATGGCTTTGAGTTCCATCCATTTACCAGCAACGCACGATGCATCTTTCTTTACTGCTGCATAGAACTCTATTGTGTAGATGTACCACATTTTTGTTATCCAGTCATCATTGAGGGGCATTTGGGTTGGTTCCCCAGCTCTTTGCTAGTGAAGAGAGCTGCATTAAACATAGCTGTCATGTATCTTTGTGGGCTTATACCCATATGGCTGGGTCAGGTTGTAGGCTCATTTTGAGTTGTTTTTTTTTTGTAATATAAATTTTTTTTATTTTTTTATTTTTAAGGGATTCTAACAATATAATGACACAGTTGTTTACAGAACATGGATGTTACTCAGTTTGTCATATAAATGAGTAATTGGTGCCTTTGCAAGTATCTATATTCCAATTTTTGAACAACTCAAGGTTCCCATAGTCCAGTTGGAGAAGTTGGTATGCACAGGCATGTTGATCATTTAGGAGTCCAGACTATATTCCTGTAGTCTCATGATTCACCTCTAATCTCTCTGAGCCCTTACATCTACAGCCTCCTCTTCTGCAGTTTGTTCCCTGGGCTTGGGGAAAGGGGCACAAGTGGGTGAGAAGGAAAACAGTCTAATTCTTTGAAGTTGTCATTTTTGGACTCTGTTCTGTTCAGGTTGTTTCCCTTAATGGTTTGACAGCTTTTTCCAGTGATAACCTTTTTGGTCATACTAACAAAGCACAGAAATTGGATGTACAGGCATTTAAGCGTACTAATTATTATGCCAAGCTAAGCTGTGAGCATAGAAACAGATGCTTGGATGGTATGCTAATCCGCAAACTGTGTTTCTCTATAAAGGGTGAAGACAAGTACTTATTGTGGCTAATAACATCTCCTAACCACTAGAGGACACAAGCTTGTAGCATCCACTGTGAGTTATTCCTCCAAGGATCTAATAGCCAATTAGATTTGGGATATATATAGAAACTTGTCGGCCACTGTTGCACAGTATCTCCAGGCTGTTGAGGTGTAGCTGATACTGATGGAGGAGTCTTGCTTGTCTCAGGGAGACCAATATTTTGCTGTATTGCTTTAGTCGCTCTCTGGCATTTTAGAGGCCAGTTATATGCTAGCAAGTGATGTCTCATAACATTTTTTTCATGCTCACACCAGGTCTTCAACAATAGGGACTTACTGCCTTTCCCTTGCATATATCCAACTTAGTAGGCAAAGAGCCTTATAATTGGGGGGGATGGGTTTTGATCCCTTAGCCAACATCTCCAGGCAGATAATTCATTGCTGATGTCAGAGCTTTCCTGTATTAATATATTTGCTTAATTACACAGCTTATAAACACTTTTTCTATTGAATTTGGCTCTAGATAGAGAATATCCTTTCACAGTTCCTATGCTATTATCCAATTAAAAAAGGGTAGTTATACCTGTTTTTATAGGAAATTACCACTGTAACATTGCCTCTAATTTACAGTTAGGGAGTGGTTCATTACCATCAGGTTTTCTTTTTCCTATAAAGGGGAGAGGTAGAAAGGTTCCTCAGTATCTGGAAGGTAAACTTCATTAGGGCCCATTATACACAGTTAACCCCAATATATTCAGAGAGATGCTCAGTGTCTGTGACTAGGCGTCTGAGGTTCCTCTTTCTTAATGTTCAGATGGGTCAACCTCTCTGCTGGCATCCCAGTATCCTGCAAGCCATAAGTTGTATGTTTTTCAGGCATTTATTGGTGATTTTTTATCCTGTGGGAACTACAATTCTCCTCCCATTGTTTAGTTTCAAGATCTCAAAAATGGAAAATTTATCAATAGGATTGGAACACAGAGTTTTCCATTTGTAAGATAGAGAGATATACCCCCACCTACCACTCCCTCTTTTTTTTTTTTTTTAGGGGTTTATGTTTGGACCTATAGATGCCTAAGTTGAATTACACATACCCATAAACAGGAGCCAAGCATAAGCTTTCATTAAATTTACCCAAACTGTTTTCTCATTGATTGTATGCTACTTATTTGGAAGGAAATTTAAGCTTAGTTCTTTAATTTCCTACAAGTAAAAGAAAGTATTGTAATGTGATGTTGTATAATTCAGAAAAATATAGAGCATTTATGTACTTTAACCCAAAAAAAGAATAAATAAAACAATTAACATTTTATATTCCCAATTAGTTCAATTGTATTACCATTTTCACCAAACCTACACCTAAATTTAACTATCTAAACAATTCACAATCCTAAAATTTCCTATACTTTGTGGATAAAGGTTGGGCAGATTGAGTACCTGCTAAATAAATTTTACCCAATAAACACTTTGCTCTTTAAAGCTGTATGACTGGACTATGACTCTACTTATTTGAGAAGTAAAATTTAAGCTTAGTTCCTTTAAATTGTCCTACAAGTAAAAGAAAGTGTTACACTGTGATGTTGTATAATCAGAAAAATAATAGAGACCAACCCAATACAAACTATAAATAAAACAACTAGCATTTTATATTCCCAGTTAGTCAAATGTCATATCTAGCTCCTTTTTTTTTAGCAACACAATCCTTCATATAAAACCAATTTGCAAAGCAGTTGTGCCCCAGCCCATCAGCCCAAGGCTCACCATCCAGCCTGGAGGGGCTTGAATGTTTCAATCAAGTTGATCAAATAAGTGTCCAGACTATATTGTCGTAATTTTACCATTCACCCAATCGCAGCCCCTACAATTTACCACTCCCCTTCTTCCGCAGATTGTTCCTTAGGCTTAGAGACGGGGCACGGTGGACAAGAAGCACAACAGTCTACTTTGTCCTGGAGATGTCGTTTTGGACTACTGATCAGTCTGGCTCTTTCCTTTCATGGGCTGACCATTTGTCCAGGGGATAAGCTTTCAGTCCTACTAAGAAGCACAAGCGATTAGATATATAGGTATTGTAAACATTGCTAGTTTACATGGTAGGTTACTTTGTATAGACACAGATGTTTGGATGGTGTGTTAATCCCTGATTACTTTTTATTGCTCTGAGAAAGATGGCAATGCCTTACTGTGGCATAAAACTCTCCTAATCACTAGAGGGTATATAGTTTGTGGAACATCCATGAGTTTATCCTCCAAGGAGAGAGCAATAATCAAATAAATTTGGGATATACAGACATATGGGCTGCCACGCTGCACAGTATCTCCAAGCAGGCGAGGTGTAGCTGATGTTGGTGGAGGAGTCTTGCTTGACTCAAGGAGACCAACATTTTGCTTCATTGGTTAGTGGCCTTGAGTAACACTCTCTGTTATTCCAGAGACCAATGTATACTTGTAAGTGNGACAATTGACATGTGGGACCTCATTAAACTCAAAAGCTTCTGTACAGTGAAAGAAACAATCAGGGAAGTGAAGAGAAAACCCACAGAGAGGGAGGAAACCTTCACCGGTGATACATCTGACAGAGCATTAACTTCCAGAATATATAAACTACTCAAAAAACAAAGAAGAAAACAAATGACTCACTCAAAAGATGGAGTAAAGAGCTGAACAGAGACGACACAAGTGAGGAAATAGAGATGACTGAGAAACATCAATATCCCGGGGCTGGAGAGATGGTTCAGTGGTTAAGAGTACTGACTGAGGGCTGGAGAGATGGCTCAGTAGTTAAGAGCACCAACTGCTCTTGCAGAGGACCCGGGTTCGATTCCCAGCACCCACATGGCAGCTAAGGACCATCTTTAGTGCTCGCTTCAGCAGCACATGTACTAAAATTGGAATGATACAGAGATTAGCATGGCCCCTACACTAGGATGACACCCAAATTCGTGAAGCGTTTCCATATTAAAAAAAAAAACAACTGTCTTTAATAACATGGCGTGTTGGCACACGCCTTTAATCCTAGCACTTGGGAGACAGAGGCAGGCGGATCTCTGTGAGTTCAAGGCCAGCCTGGTCCACAGAGTGAGTTTCAGGACAGCTGGGGCTATAGGGGGACCCTGTCTCAAAAAAAAAAAAAAAAAAAAAGTGTTCAATATCCCTAATAAGTAAGGAAATGCAAATCAAAACCACTTTAAGATATCATCTCACTCCGATAAGACTGGCCAGGATCAAGAAAACAAATGATACCAAATGCTGGAGAGGTTGTGGAGAAAGGGGAACAATCATCTACTGGTGGGAATGTAAACTTGTACAACCACTATGGAAAGCAGTGTGGAGAACCCTTAAAAGATCAAAATGAGCTTACCACCTGACCCAGTCATACCACTCTTGGGTATATACCCACAAGACTCATCCTCCCCCAGAGATACATGCACATCAATGTTTATTGCAGCTCTCTTCACAATAGCAAAGAGCTGGAACCAACTCAAGTGCCCCTCAACCAACGAGTGGATAGAGAAAATGTGGTACATCTACTCAATGGAGTTCTATGCAGTGGTAAAGAAAGATGACATCATGAAATTTGCAGGTAAATGGATGTTACTAGAAGATATTATATTAAGTGAAGTAACACAGTCCCAGAAAAACAATGAATGGTATCCCTCATCTGTGCATGCTAGCACCAAGTATCTAGTTGTAAGGCAAACTGAGCAATGTTAATGTTATATTCCTCATGATCTGAAAACAACTGTGCTCTTATATTGTGAATCCCTTAACAGGTTCTAGAATTAACCTACCATTTATTTTCAGACTTTCAAATTTTGGTATATGGGTGGAGGGTATGTATGCATATTTTAGAGTAATATAAAATTGAAATGGAAAAATGTGGAAAAAAAACCAAAAAAAGATATACAGGAGGGGCCGGGCATGGTGGTCCATACCTGTAAACCCAGCACTTGGGAGGCAGAGGCGGGTCATTCTCTGTGAGTTCAAGGCCAGCCTGGTCTACATGTAGTTCCAAGATAGCTGGGACTACAGGGAGACCCTGTCTCAAAAAAAAAAAAAAAAAAGACACACAAAAAAAATATACAGAAGAGAATCAAATGTTAAAATGGGAGAAAATACCAATGCAGAAGTTTTTAGAAGATTTATTATGTCTATGATGTGTGAGTATGGATAAAAATGTACCTTGGCAGGTGTGTGGAGGTTCAGGGGACAACTTTCTTTTGGAACTCATTCTCTCCTTCCACAGTGGGTTCTAGTGATCAAATTTAGGCATCAGACTTGTGTGGCAAGTACTTTTACCTACAAAGTTATCTCACTGGCCCTACCAATACACACACTTTTTTTTTTTAAGATACAGATGGAAAGAACAAAAAGTTTACCAATAAAGATACTACGGTTAGCAAAAAGGAGGCAGTTCATACCTATCAATAATTATTTTGAATGAGAATGAGTTAGCCCGGTGTGGTGGTGCATGCCTTTCATCCCAGCACTTGGGAGGCAGAGGCAGGCAGATCTACGTGAGTTCAAGGCCAGCCTCGTGTACATAGCGAGCTCCAGGCCAGCTGGGACTAAAGGGAGACCCTGTCTCAAAAAGACCAAAAAAAAAAAAAAAAA
>VZQC01002342.1:2191904-2202027 GCA_009823505.1 Rhizomys pruinosus
TTTTTTTTGGTCTTTTAGAGACAGGGTCTCCTTGTAGCCCCAGCTGTCCTGGAACTCACTCTGTAGACCAGGCTGGCCTTGAACTTACAAAGATCCACCTGCCTCTGCCTCCCAAGTGCTAGGATTAAAGGCGTGTGTCACCATGCCTGGCTGATAGTCTTTTTCTAAATGAGTTTTCATGTCTTTAAATGGAAAAACTGAAGGTCGTAGGATATTTCTTAAACTCACAGGCTGTTCTCTAGAGTTCTTCTATGATTAAAAAAAAAAAAAAAGCGAGGTGTGGTGGCACATGCTTTTGATCCCAGAACTCGGGAGGCAAAGGCAGGTGGATCTCCATGAGTTGAACTTGAAGGCCGGCCTGATCTACATAGCAAGCTCCCGGCCAGTTGGGGCTATAGGGAGACCTTGTCTCAAAAAGACAAAAGACAAAAAAAACAAAAAACAACAACAAACTAAAAATGAAAGTTTAACCATATTACTTGAAGTTCATCAGCTTCTCCCCCCGACCCCCACTCCTTTTTACATCTTTGAAGAAAACTATTTCCTCAACATTC
Organism: Rhizomys pruinosus; assembly: GCA_009823505.1. Lineage (NCBI taxonomy): Eukaryota > Metazoa > Chordata > Mammalia > Rodentia > Spalacidae > Rhizomys > Rhizomys pruinosus. The sequence continues at coordinate 2,192,459 of VZQC01002342.1, forward strand.
CTATTCATAGGGTTTTATGTGGTATTAGTTCCTCCCTAAAAATCAAAGAGAATTGGGACATCTTGAGCCTCTACCACTTTTCTTACATATTTAGGGCTATCATCCAGTATGAATCTTTTTTTTTTTTTAAGTGTCCTTTAAAAAAAGAATGGGGAAACCTTTTTCCATATTCCTTACATTCACATTCTGATGGGTTGTTATCCAAAGAGTATTTCTCCAGAACAAGTTCTTTTGTGTTTACAAAGGCAACTGTAATAGAAGGCAATTTTCCACTGCTTTTATTTTTATTTTATTTTTCACTGCTTTTATTAATAGGTCTGCTCTCCAGTATGAGTTCTTTCACAGTTTTGAGACTACCTGGAAGAAGTGAAGGATTTACCACTGTTTACATTCATATCACTCCTCTTCCATGTGAGTTATTTGATGTGTTGCAAATATATTGGGATTATGAAAGGCTTTTCTACATACCTTACATTTAAAGGTCCATTTCCAGTGTGCTTTATATGTTCAAAAACCTATGAGAGAAATTAAGTTTTTGCCAGAATTTATCTATATTCATAAGGCTTCTATCTAGTAATCAAATTTCAGTTGGAAGAAGTGAAGGTTTTCCCATATTATATTCATAGGGTTTCTCCCCAGTATGAGTTTGTTCATGTTTCCTAATGGAAGTAGAACGACTGAATGCTCTACCACACTGTTTACATTTATAGGGTTTTTCTCCAGTATGAATTCTTTCATGTATTTGAAGAGAGCTGGAAGCACTAAACCATTTACCACATTGTTTACATGGGTAGGGTTTTTCCCCAGTATGAGTTTGTTCATGTTTTTTAATGTAACTGAGACAACTGAATGCTTTACCACATTGTTTACACATGTAAGGCTTTTCCTGATTATGAGTTCTTTCATGTATTTGAAGAGAAGTGGAAGAACTAAACCATTTACTACATTGTTTACATTCATAGGGCTTCTCTCCAGCATGAGATATTTGATGTCTTCTAAATACACACATTGTTTGCATTCATAGGGCTTCTCGCCAGTATGAGTTCATTCATGCTTTCGAAAGGAACTGGAACAACTGAATGATTTACCACACTGTTTGCATTCATAGGGCTTCTCTCCAGTATGAGTTCTTTCATGCTTTCGAAGGGAACTGGAACAACTGAACGTTTTACCACATTGTTTATATTCATAGGGCTTCTCTCCAGTGTGACTTCTTTCATGAATTTGAAGATAACTGGGACAACATGAACGAACTCATACTGGGGAAAAACCCTACCCATGTAAACAATGTGGTAAATGGTTTAGTGTTTCCAGCTCTCTTCAAATACATGAAAGAATTCATACTGGAGAAAAACCCTATAAATGTAAACAGTGTGGTAGAGCATTCAGTCGTTCTACTTCCATTAGGAAACATGAACAAACTCATACTGGGGAGAAACCCTATGAATATAATATGGGAAAACCTTCACTTCTTCCAACTGAAATTTGATTACTAGATAGAAGCCTTATGAATATAGATAAATTCTGGCAAAAACTTAATTTCTCTCATAGGTTTTTGAACATATAAAGCACACTGGAAATGGACCTTTAAATGTAAGGTATGTAGAAAAGCCTTTCATAATCCCAATATATTTGCAACACATCAAATAACTCACATGNCCAGCTAGCCTAGAGTCAGTATGTAGATTTGGCTGACCACAATCTCACAGAAATCCACCTGACTCCCCACCTGCCCCCCACCCAAGTGCTGGGATTAAAGGCTTGTGCTGCCATGCCTGGCTAAACAACTTTCTTAAGGACTGAGGGTTATTTACCGCCCCCATACTCCCTCGCTTTTGCTGCCCTCCCACTCCCCACCTCCTTTAACCCTTTCCACTCCATTATTAGTCTTTTCATGGCCATTTACTCATTTTCTGCCTTCTGGCTTCTCCAGTTGAAATAATACCTATCTGAATATTCAAAACTAATGTCCCCTTATGAGACAGAACATGGGGCTCTTGTCTTTCTTGGGTTCAGCAACCTCACTCAGTATGATCGTTTCCAGTTCCAGCCATTTAACTGTGAATTTCATGAGTTCTTTTTTTTTTTTTCTCTAGAGCCAAATATTCTTCCACGTGTGTTTGATATTTTCATTGTCTTTTCATCAGCTGACAGATATTTAGATTGTTTCCATTTCCTGGCTGTTGTAAATAGAGCAGCAATGAACATTTGGTGAACAAGTATCTCTGTGGTAGGATATAGAGTTATTTGGGTGTAGTCCCAAGAGTCATATGACTAGATCACATGGGAGATATACCTTTAGCTTCCTGAGCCATCTCTACAATGGTTTCCATAGTGGCTGTACCAGTTTTCACCCCCCCTAACAGTTAATAAGTGTTACGCGAATAAGTATTTCTCAACCATTTGTGTTTCATCTTTTGAGAACTACCTGTTCTTTATATATTCTAGATATGAACCCTGTACCAGACATATAGCTGGTAAGGATTTTTTTTTCCCATCTTGGAGAGTGCCTCTTCACTCAAATGACGGTATCTTTTGCCATACAGGAGCCTTTTGTTTCATGAGGTCCCATTTATTAGTTGTGGACCTAATGCCTGTACAATAGGAGTCTTGTTCAGAAAGTCCTTTCTGTGCCTGTTAGTTCCAGTATATTCCCCACTTTCTGCTCTGTAAGATTCAGGATATCAGGTCTTATGTTAAAGTCTTTGATAGATCTGGAGATCAGTTTATGCATGGTGAGAGATATGGATCTAGTTTCATTCTTCTTTCTGTAGCCATCCAGTTTGACCAGCACCATTTCCTGAACTTTTCTCCATTGTGTGTTGTGGACCCTTTGTTAAAAATCACTTTGCTGGAACTATGTGGACTCCAACCTGGGTCCTCACTTCTATTCCATTGATCAATGTGTCTGTCTTTATGCTAGGCCATCTGGTTTTATTACTATAGATCTGCAGTTGTGGTGGTTTGAATGAGAATGTCCCCAGTTGGTGACACTGTTTCGGCACAGTTTGTGGCCATGCTGGAGGAAGCACATCATTGGCTGCAGGCCTAATTAGGGAGTTCTCAAAGCCTTACCAATCTCCAATCACGTTCTCTGGTTCCTGTGCCAGCTTGAAGATGTGAAGGTCTGCTTTCTGCTCCTGCCACCACGCCTCCCCACCATGATGGACTCCAATTCCCCTGGAACCATCAACTCTAAGCTCAGATAAACTCTTCCTTTTATGAGTTCCCTTGGTTGTGGTGGTTTTATCAGAGCAACAGAAAATTGACCAATACAGTAGTATAATTTAATCAGGGAAGGTAATGTCTTCAGCAGTTCCTTTGTTGTTCAGGATTGTTTTCTGTATCCTGGGTTGTTTTGTTTTTCCTAATGAAAGTTGAAATTATTTTTTTCAGTTCCTGTGAAGAATTACCTTGGAATTTTAGTCAGGATTGCATTGAATCAGTAGATTGCTTGTAAGATGGGCTGAACAAGTGTCTGTGCTGTTAAACCTTTGTTCTGTTGTGATAGAAGTCACCAGAGCATAGAAGAATATAAATACGGTCTCAGAGGACAGAAAAATGGCAAGAAAAAAAAATCAAAGAGGCTGAGGAAGGGATGGAGTGTTTCATAGATATTTCTTCCAAGTTAATATTTTCTCATGAAGGGAATAGAGAGGTTTGTGAAACTTAAAAAGTAAACTTAGGTGGCGCACGCCTTTAATTCTAGCACTTGGGAGGCAGAGGCAGGTGGATCTTTGTGAGTTCAAAGCCAGCCTGGTCTTCATAGTGAGTTTCAGGACAGCCTGGAGCTCCAGGGAGACCCTGTCTTGAAAAGACCAGGAAAAAAAAAAAGTAAACTTAGGTGGTAGAGAGATGATTCAGGAGTTCAGAGCACTCGCTGCTCATCTAGAGCACCAGAGTTCAGTTAGGAGCAGCCATGTCTGGGGATCACAGCTATTGTAACTCCAGTTCCAGAGAATCTGACACTCTCTTCTAGCCTCTGAGGGAACTAAGTACACTTGGCCTTCCCTTATAGCCATATACATACATGTAAAGGTAAACAATGCAGTTTTTTAAAATTTTTATTTATTTATTTATTTATTCATTTATTTTAAATATCCAGTCTTTAAGTTTTTTTTTTAATTGTATTTATTTTTGTATATGTATGAATGTACTGTCTGCATGTAGGTTTGTGCACCCGTGTCGTGCAATGCTGGGGAGGTCAGAAGACGGTCTCGGATTCCCCTGGAACTGGAGTTCTCCTGGAATTGGAGTTATAGATGGTTCTTAGCCGCCATGTGGGTGCTGGGGATTGAACCCGGGTCCTCTGCAAGTGCAGTCGGTGCTCTTAACTGCTAGGCTATCTCTCCAGCCCCTATTTATTTATTTTTTATGTGTACGAATGTACTGTCTGCATGTAGGTCTGTGCACCCATGTCATGCAATGCCTCGGAGGTCAGATTGGCTATCAATCATCAGTAACTCCAGTTTCAGGGAATCCAATGCCTAATTCTGATCTGCAAGGGCATTGCACAACACAGGTGCATTTACATATATATGCAGGCAGTACACCTGCACACATAAAATAAAACTTGTAAGTAAATTTTCTTTTAAAAATTGTGCTTCAGTTAACTATAGAGGATACTTTTTTTCTTCTGTAAGCACATGGAATGGGTTCATTTCCCCATTTAACAGGTTATGACAGAATGTATGAGTTTATGCTCACCAGGGAAGGTCCTTACACTTAATGCCTATTATTTGGGAGTAACAGGGCTGATCTTGTAGTTATCTCTATGAGTTTTGCATAGATTAATAAACTTCCAGAATGAGAACAATTCATAATGTACCATAGAGTTTCTAGAAATCATTTCTACTAGGTGCTTTGTCATTTATGTTCACGCAATCTGTACCAAATGTTAAATTTTCTTATACCATCCAAACTTTAACATTGTGAGGAGGGATTTCTTTCTTTTCTCTCTCTTCTTTTCTTTCTACACACAATTTCTTCTTAATCTTTCTTTCTTTCTTCTTTCAGTTCTTTTTTCTTTCTTTCTTCTTTCTTTCTGGTCCTTTTTCTTTCTTTCTTTTCTTTTTTTTTTTTTTTATTGAGCAGATTTCCTATAGCCCAAGCTGTCCTGGACCTCACTCTGTAGACCAGATTGGCCTTTAACTCACAGAGATCCACCTGTCTTTGCTGGGATTAAAGGTGTGTGCCACAATTCATGGCTTAAAGGCAGTTGTTAGCCAACATGTGGGTGCTGGGAATCAAACACCGGTCCTCTGCAAGAGCAGTAGGCGCTCTTAACTGCTGAGCCATCTCTCCAGCCCGGAAGAGGGATTTCTAAGGATAAGCAGGTTCTTGCATGCTGATTTACCCTGTTCTTTGCATCAAGTTGTTAGACTTTCTGTAGACATGCGCTGTAGAAAGAGCATAGGGACAGAGCAGCAGCCTATCTTGTACCCTGTACTGAGTATGGAGAGAAATGTCCCTCCAGTACGCTTTCTTTTTAGAACCATGCAAAGCTTTTATCAGAACTTCTGTGTCATGGAACAAAATGTGTGGTAGCATAGAATTGTATGAACACATTATCAGTGGAGTCTATGGAATGTTTAGGATTCTGTGACATTTGAAGATGTTGACGTGAACTTCACCCAGGAAGAGTGGGCTTTGCTGGATCCTTTTCAGAAGAATCTCTACAGAGATGTGATGCTGGAAACCTGCAGGATCTTCACTTTTATAGGTAAGAATATCATCTTACCTTCCCTTAGTGTACTAGGGAGCAAGCATTTCTTGGAATTCATGCTTTTCTGTGATCTGGAATATTGAAAGGGAAGAATGTGGTGAATAAATCAGGCCTGGTTCATATACAGAAAAGCTATGAACGGATTTTTGAGTAATTTCTAATTCATCAAAATTTTCTTTGACTATATTTTAGGAAACAAATGTGAAGATGAGAGTATTAAAGAGCACTGTAAAAGTTCTGGAAAGAATCTAAGGTAATTTGAAAAACATAGAAGGAAATTTTCTTTGAAGGAACTTTAAAAAGATTTTTATTTTTTTAAGAAAGAAACTTCATTTTTTAAAATGTTTAATGCTTAAATTTTTTTCTTTATTAATTTTTATGTGTATGAGTGTACTGTCTGCATGTAGGTTGGTGCACCTGTGTTGTGCAATGCAGTGGAGGTCAGAAGAGGGCATCGGATTCCCCTGGAACTGGAGTTAAAGATGGTTCTTAGCTGCCATGTGGGTGCTGAAAATCGAACCAGGGTCCTCTGCAAGAGCAGTAGGTGCCCTTAACCATTGAGCCATCTCTCCAGCCCCTAGAAAGTTTTTTTTTTTAATTTTTTAATTATTTTTTGTATGTGTATGAATGTACTGACTGCATGCAGGTTTGTGGACCTGTGTTGTGCAATGCTGCAGAGGTCGAAGAGGGTGTCAGATTCCCCTGGAACTGGAGTTAAAGATGGTTCTCAGCCACCATATGGGTGCTGAGGATTGAACCCGGGTCATTTGCTAGAGTGGTCAGCGCTAGACCATCTCTCCATCCCCCCTAAATAGATTTTTAATTATTCTATTATTTATGTGTGTGTTTGCGTTTTGTGTATGTGTGTGTATGTCTGTGTGTCTCTCTGTCTGTGGGTCTTTACAAACCTGTGTGGATGTGCTCAAGTTAGTCAGAAGAAGTTGTTGGATTCATGGAGGTGGAATTACAAAAGCTTGTGAGCTTTTGGGTAGTGGGAGCCAAATTCTGGTCCTTTGGGACTGTGGCAGCTGCTCTCAACAGTCGAGCCATCTCCATCGTCCCATTAACAGTATTTCTGTATGGGTATTTATGCATAAATAAGCAATAAGTGCAACTTTGGGTTTTTTTTTCATCATTAGGAAATGAAGCATGTGCCTCAATTTAAGAATCTTACTGCATGTTTGCAGTGCATTTCACATGCAAACACTACCAGGTATTCATGTTAACAAGTGTCACTTTTTGTTTAATAAATAGACTTATTTATTCTTTGACAATTTCACACATATACACAATGTATTTTGATTACATTCATCCTTAATACCCCATTCCCACTCCCTTTAATCAACCCAGTAATTCTAGCTTTCCACTCTGTGTCCTCCATTTTAAAAAATATTTTTATTGGGGCTGGAGAGATGGCTCAGCAGTTAAGAGCGCTGACCGCTCTTGCAGAGGACCCAGGTTTGATCCCCAGCACCCACATGGCAGCTGAGAACCGTCTTTGACTCCAGTTCCAGGGGAATCCAACGCCTTCTTCTGACCTCCGCAGCATTACACAATGTGGGTACACCAACCTACATGCAGACAGTACACTCATACACATAAATATGAAAATTTCATTGTAATTTTGTGCATTTCTCAGCTCAATTTAGACTCATTCCCCTTTCCATGCTCCCTCCCCACCCAAATTCATGCATTCTGCCATACACGACTTGCATCTTTTTCTCAGTCTTTTAAAGTTTTTTTAAATATTTAAAAATTTATTTATTTTAAGCCAGAGGTTTATTGTTTGGGGCAGAAGTTTACTGTTTCAGTCTGTTCTTTGTCCCAGTCCTTTTGTTGTTGTTCCCTCCAAATTGTTTTGCTCAAAAATATGCACCTATATTTATGTCACACATATACCATAATTATGATGTCTGAAAATAAACTGTATGTTAATTCCAAATCATATTTAGGAATCTTTTAATTTTATATTACTCTAAAATATGCATACAAAATGTCACTTTTTATCATAGCCATATGGGAACTATATTGCATTATTATCAATCTATTTAGTTTCCAACCAGTCATATATGGCAGAAGACATATACTTTACCTAATCTTGGAAACACTACATGACCTACACTTTGTAATAAATAGTAGTAAACTGATTTCTACTAATATAATTGTCATTTTTTTACAGAAATTCCATGTTTGAGACACTCTGTGAGCATAAAGATTTTCAGGATGGAGAAACTTTCCCTTGGATATCAAATGCCAATAGGATCCTGAAAATTTCTAGTGACCTAACACCATGTGAAAGCAAAGTGTGTGGGAAGATTTTCAAGTGTGATTCACCCTTTAATAACCATTGTACCTCTCACTCTGAATACAAACCGTATGAGCAGGAGGAATGTGGAAACAAGCCAGAGAAGTCTAACTCTCTCAAAAGCAGTCAGAGATATATGATAACTCACACTGGGAATGGACCTTTTGAATATGAGACATGTTTAAGTGATCTCGATTCCCAATGTTTGTCAGTAATACATCAGGAAACACACAGTGTAAAAAATCTCTATCAATACAAAGACAACACAGAGGCCTCTGCTTACAGCAGTTCATGTCATGGAGGAACTTGGAGTGTAGGAAAACATCAGTGTAATAAATGTGGGAAACATCTGAGTGCTTCCACTTCTCTTCGAGGACATAAAAGAATTCATAGTGGAGAAAACCCCTATGAATGTAAACACTGTGGTAAAGCCTATACACGTAACACTCATCTTCAAAGACATATAAGAATACATACTAGAGAGAAATTCTTTGCATGTAAACAATGTGGAAAAGCCTTTAGGCGATACAGTCTCCTTCAAGTACATGAACAAACTCATACTGGAGAAAAACCCTATGACTGTAAACACTGTGGTAAAGCCTTTAGACAAAATATTGGTCTTAAAAGACATGAAAAAATACATACTGGAGAGAAACCCTGTGTATGTAAACAATGTGGAAAAGCTTTTATACAATCCAGTCACATTCAAGTAGACGGAAAAATTCATAGTGAATGTAAACAGTGTGGTAAAGCCTTTAGATGTCACAGTAATCTTCAATTACATGAAAAAATTCTTACTGGAGAAAAACTGTATGAATGTGTACAATGTGGTAAAGTTTTTAAACGTAATAGTCATCTTCAAAGGCATGAAAAAAACCATACTGGAGAGAAACCTTATGCATGTAAACAATGCAGTAAAGCCTTTACACGGTACAGTGTCCTTCAAGTACATAAAAAAATTCATACTGAAGAAAAACCTTATGAATGTAAACAATGTGGTAAAACCTTTAGACGTAAAAGTGATCTTCAAAGACATGAAAAAACACACACTGGAGAGAGGCCCTATGAATGTATAGAATGTGGTAAAAGCTTTATGCAGTACAGTTACCTTCAAGTACATGAAAAAATTCATACTGGAGAGAAACTCTATGCATGTAAACAATGTGGTAAAGCCTTTAGAGGCCATGGATATCTTCAATTACATGAAAAAATTCATACCGGAGAAAAACTATATGAATGTAAGCAATGTGGTAAGGCTTTTACATTTTCTAGTTCCTTGAAGTTACACAAAAAAAGTCATACTGGAGAAAAACCATTTGAATGTAAAGATTGTAGTAAAAACTTTGGACGTAATAGTGATCTTCAAAGACATGAAAAAACACACAGTGGAGAGAAACCATATGCATGTAAAGAATGTGGAAAAGCCTTTACACGATACAGTTACCTTCGAGTACATGAAAAAATGCATACTGGAGAAAAACCATACGAATGTACACAATGTGGTAAGAGCTTTACGTTTCCTAGTTCCTTACAGTTACA
>VZQC01002342.1:2203805-2230299 GCA_009823505.1 Rhizomys pruinosus
GGTCCTCTGTAAGAGCGGTCGGCACTCTTAACTGCTAGGCCATCTCTCCAGCCCTCACCCCCACCCCGTGTTCTTTCAATGTCAAGTAACTCATGGGAGAAAATTCCTAGAAATGTAAAATCCAGGTGCTCTTAATGTTTTATATATGAGTTCACTTCAGTTATGGATAAGAACTCACTCTCAAATCTGTAAGAATATAAAATACAGGGGAAAGATTGAGCTGTCACAGTTCCCAACAGCAGCAGTGTTGAGTGATTTTTTTTTCCCCAGGGGATAAGTGAACAAATGTCTGCTCACCTGAGATAGGAAACTAATGACACAAAAAATAATTGTATTAAACTCCAATTAAGTGAACTGACTATTTTATTGGGGTTACTTATATGTGGGAGCTTCTCTTGCTACAAACAGGTACAGCACAGTCCTACTAAGGGAAGGAGGGCACAGTGCCCGCCTGTGACCACTGTAGGGAACTGACTCCTTGGCGCAGAGTTCAGTTGGTTACTTCCATAACTCGACCTGAGAAGTACTTCCAACTCAGGTCCTTAGCCTGGGTGAATGGAACGTTTCCCCCTTGGCTGTGCTTTTCCACCTGCCCAAAGATTGCTGGTCTCTGGGCAGGAATTTCAGGCTGATGGCTGATCACCTATCTTCAGCCTATGCCCATTCACAATTCACTTCACAGCTGGTGACTTGATAGGTCTCCTTCCAGCCCCACACCAGCTTGCCAGGTTGGTGGTCTGATGGACCGCTGTCCAACTCACTTGACACTCAAAATTCAGGGCTGCTTTGGCCTGTATGCATGCAGAAATAATGGCCGGGAATTCTGTGTAATAATGGTGATGGAGAATTCGCTTTATTGCCTGCTACAGCTTCCTTTTATAAGAAAATGACGTCAGGTTCCAGAGCCAATCACAGGCCTCCAGTTCCATGCCACCATGCACTGCTGCTCCGCCCTGCATCATGTGCCTGGGCCACGTTGCTTGCTCCTTGGGGGTGGGGACAGAGAAATCCCATGACATCCCAGTATCCTGGGGATGCTAGGTGAGAACTGGCCTCTAATTCAAACTGGATCTTCCCACAATGGCTAATCACACATAGATCAATCATTCAAAAAACCCATTCAGCCTAAGTGATAACTCATGGAAGCTATAGTCCTGGCAATTTCTAGACAAAGGGCAGGCAGCTTGGTTAGTTGGTGAATTTATTTTTTTCACATTTGTTTAAGGCTTTTATAACCTTATGGAGGGGCCTTGGGGAGCTTGTAAATTTCAACTTTCCAGTACTTGTTCATTTCTCGAGTCTCATGCCTCCCTCTGAGAAAGACTGTCAACCCTGACGTTACTCAACAACAATCCGCCCTTTCTTCTGGCTCTTATATTTTTTTGTAGTGCTTTTAAATCGTTGGGGGGTTGGGAGTGTAGGTGTAAATGTCCGTCTGTGGCAAACATTGGGCCACTATGCCCAGCAGTTCTCACTTCCTTTCAGGATCTTCATCATCCATTGTGACAGGAAGTTTCCTTCTATGATGTATTGCAACTGACAATAGCAGCAATCTATTAGGCATGAACTGATATGTTGAGAAGGGAATTTGAGAGCACATCACATCAATCTACAAAACAATAGCAATTGCTTCCCTACTGGGGCCTGTGCCCACTTTGGCCTCAAGTTTTGTTTGTAAAGAGGGACCAGTTATGAGGGAACAAGATAGACTCCATTTTTCTATTTTGCAGAAATAGACAGCCCTCCACCCTCAGATTCCAGGAAAAAACACAGAATATCTCAATAGCTAGCAGGGAAGGACCAAAGGTTGTTTGTTGAAAATAACTATCAGGGAAAGACCAAAGGTTAAATATGTTTGTTCTTCCACCAGGGTGTACTCAGTGAGTAAAGACCTCCCCCATGGCGCCACCAAAGCTGACCTATCAGTTTAAAAAAATCATGCTTCCTCAGTCCCTATGAATCAATAACAAAATGCCAAAACTGAAAAATTCCCCATTTGCGGTCCCCCCCCCCTTTTTTTTTTTGGTCTTTTTGAGACAGGGTCTCCCTGTAGCCCCAGCTGTCCTGGAACTCACTCTGTAGACCAGGCTGGCCTTGAACTCACAAAGATCCGCCTGCCTCTGCCTCCCAAGTGCTAGGATTAAAGGCGTGTGCCACCACGCCCAGCGGTTTTCCCCTTTTAAAAACCCAACTCCCCTAGACCAAGGGCTCTCTCCTCTCCGCTGCATCAGACAGGATCGCAGCCCGAGCTCGAGCTTGAATTAAAGACTCTTTGTGTGGTGGTGCACGCCTTTAATCCTAGCACTTGGGTGGCAGAGGCAGGCGGATCTTTGTGAGTTCAAGGCCAGCCTAGTCTACAGAGTGAGTTCCAGGACAGCTGGGGCTACAGGGAGACCCTGTCTCAAAAAGACAAAAAAAAGACTTTGTATTTACATTAGAGCCGCGTGTCCTGGGTGGTTTTTCAGGGGTCTCCGTGTTCTGGGCATAACATGTTCCTTCTTCATAATATCAGACATGAATTTTCTCCTGTGGAGTGGGCTCTAAGTCCAATCTGAAAGCTGTTTGTTGTTCTCCAGCAGTAGCTGTGACACTGTTGCATCAGCAGGCATATTCTGCCTATCCGGTGGGTACTGGAGCACACAAGGTTTATAGCTGAGCAGGACTGTTGTGACAGTTTTCCACCTGAAATCTCACTGTACCTGGCACAGTGCAATCCAGCCAGCATGGAGGAAGCTTTCTCCTTAGTCCAGCATCATTTCTTCATGTCCTGTAACCCAAGCATGCGATATCTTCAGCAATAGTGGTTTACTATCTAGTTTCACCATGTAACCAACACTAGTGGTCATAACCTTCATGGTTTGTGGGAAAGATGTTCATCTACCTCTACCTCCCAAGTGCTGGTATGTTGCCTGTGCCAACATACCTGGTTGCTAATAACCCATTAAACTCATTAACCTAGTCCCAGTAGGGGTCTTTAGTTGAGGTCTGAGTGGCAGTTTTTATGAAATTAGTAACCTTGTCACAGGCAATTATGTGACACAGAATTGGGTCAAATTCCTGTTTTCAGCTTCGCTTGCTCCTCACCTGCCTGGAAATGCTCATAGAAGGTAGCAACCACACTTGTGACAGTGTATTTGCATCTGTCACTGATTGGCATAGATAATACATGATGTGTTTGCCAGTATTTAAGGGATGAATAGGTTTATGTATGTGTCCTGCCCAAATATCTAGAGCTGGGCTTTGATTGTAAACAGGAAGAACACCTAAATAAACATGTCTGAGGAAAAAGCAACGTTTTCTACCGTCTGTCTGTGGAGTGTGCCCACTCTGGTGGCTGCTGATGTGTTCCTGCAATCCTCCAGTGACAGACTGAAGCTCCATTGGCCTTCCGACGTGGTACATAGCAGCAACTCTAGGAATTTTCCAGATCTCTGCTAGAATGGAACTGCTGAGACATCCAGCTGGGTGGACTGAGCTGCGTGTGGGTTGATTGCTACTCTGTCCTGCCTTCGGACATGGTGGACTATCGATATTATTGACCTAATCTACTGAATCACCTCTCATGGCATGTATGTTTTGTTGCTTCTGTTCCTCTACAGTATTCTTTGTTGAATAGTTTCTGGTAACAGGGTGAGTTGTAGATAAACAGAGTTGATAGATGGTGATATCCCATTGGCCAAGGTTTTCTGTAGGATTCAGAATTCTTTGCATTTGATCTGGTGCACCACATGTACTGCACCACACCAGAGAAATAAGTTTATTTTAACAGAAACAATTTCTAAGTCTGTATTATAAAGGTGATGGTAATTTCCTAATGGTCTGATAGTCCTTTAGTCACGCGTGGGCACAATCCACATGATCTGCTTCCCTCCTTGAGCTGGGTGGCAGTTCTACTGAACTGCAAGCTTCAAGGCTGTCTCCTGCCTGCAGGCAGACAGTCTCTAGGCTTAGCTCCTGGCAAGGAGAGGGGAGGGGGACTGTGGGGGAAGTTACCCGATGGAAAAAGAAAGACAAAGAAAGACATACAGACACGGACTCAGAGAAAGCCCGAGGGAATAGACTCAACTATAATGTTGGCACTCAAGGCTTTTATACTAACCCAGGCATGGGCTGGGACACATACACACAATTGGGGGCTGGGGCAGGTAATTGGGACAAGGGAACCTCAGGCTGTAGTCCAGATCAAAGTTCTTTCCTGAGAGATCAAAGGACAGTCCCGGCTATCACAGGTCTGTGAGAATAACAGTGGGGGTCAGGGCTTTTAGCCATCAGGTAACTGCTTTTAAGTGCTTCTGCTAAAAGAATACCTACATAAAGGGACTTCAATTTCAAACAAACTGATTAGTTTAATTTTATTATGAAAATAAAATTGTCCCCAAGACCGTTGACATGATTTCCTTATGTTCATTAAAATTTTTTTAAATGTATTTTTATTTTGTGTCATGTTCTTTTGCCTGCTTGTACATATGTATACTTGTGTTGTGCAGTGCCTGCAGTGGTCAGAAGGAAGAGGGTGTTAGATCCTGTGGAACTGGATGGATGAGGAGAAAAGACTACTGCTTTTTACATAAAATTGAATTTTGTATGGTAATGTTCTCCTAATATGTGGATTGTACCAAAATGGACAGAGGAAAAAGTGATGTCAAACCCAGAAAGCTTCAGCCTGGTTCTACAGGTTTGTGGAAGTTACAAAGGGGTTTATAAGAGATAAAAAGGATAGCCAGGTGTGGGGGCGCATGCATTTAATCCTAACACTCAGGAGGCAGAGGCAGGTGGATCTTTGTGAGTTCAAGGCCAGCCTGGTCTACAGAGTGAGTTCCAGGACAGCTGGGGCTACAGGGAGACCCTATCTCGAAAAGACAACAAAAAATAAATAAGAGATAAAAAAGAGGATTACATCTTGTTATATTTTCCTAGGAAATACAGACGATTACTAGGTATGTATTTTCAGTAATCGGTGTACTCTAGGCATCACTTTAAAACTTTGTTTCTTGGAGTATCTGGAAAAATAAGACAATCTAAAACGCCCACCAAATACAAGTACAACAACCAGCCCAGGTGATAACGTGAGCCTTCAAAATTATTTTCCTCTACTGATCAGTATCTGCTAGGTCACAGAAACCTGAAGATGCAGAGAAGCTTCCAGAGGGGAAGTGATTACTATAGGTGTAATATAAACCAATGGGAAAGAATACTCTGAATGGAATTATAAAAGAAAATAGGCTGCCCGCACACTGAAAGTAAGTGAGGTCACTGGTGAAGCACATTGTCCAATTCTCTAATGTGAGGATGTGCCTTCAACACCAGTGATGACTGAGCTTGAAGGATAATGCTGCCCCAAAATTTGGTGATGGGATCCCCACTCATACTATTCCAGCTGACCACAAAGGATCTCTTGTAACTCCTGATATTATAGGTGAAGTGATTGATTTTTCTTTCCATGTTGAGGCTTTTGTTCTCTCTCTCTCTTTTTTTTTTTTTTTTTTTTTTTTTTTTTTTTGAGACAGCCCTAGCTCTATTCTAGAAGATTCACTCGGTTAGGTGGCCTTGAACTAACTAAAAAGACCCCGCCTGCCTCTGCCTTCCCAAGAGCTAGGATGAACGCGTTGCCACCACGCCCGGCTCTCTTGCTTAATAATTAACCAGTTTTCTAAACAGATTTGTGTAGCATCTGCTATTAGGAAAGCTGAAGCCTAAACACTGTTATTTTCAGCCTTAGTCTCCTGAATTCCAGAATTAGTAAAAATCTTTCCCCTTGGATGTAATAAAAAGATAGATTTAAGCCGGGCGTGGTGATACACGCCTTTAATTCTAGCACTCAGGAGGCAGAGGCAGGTGGATCTCTGTGAGTTCAAGGCCAGCCTGGTCTGCAGACTTGACGCTCCAGGCCAGCTGGGGCTACAGGGAGACCCTGTCTCAAAAAAAAAAGAAAAAAAAAAAAAGATAGATTTAATATTTTGGCATGTGTCTTTCTAGTTTTTAAAAGTATGAAACTTTTTGTTAAAATATTTTATTATTTACTTTATTTTATATGTGTGAAGTTTACTTGTCTGCATTGTAGGTTTGTGTACCCGTGTCATGCAATGCTCGGGAGGTCAGAAGCGGGCATTATATTCTCCCCTGGAACTGGAGTTAAAAACGGTTCTTAACTGCATTGGGTGCTAGGTATCAAACCCCAGTCTCGCAGGAGCAGTCGTGCTCTTAACTGCTGAGCCATCTCTCTAGGTTCCCGGCTAGACTTTATCCACTGGAACACCAGAATGTGTCCTTAGCTTCAAACACCTGCCAAACTTTATTAGGCTTACAGTCTCATTGGATCTGAACCTGTTTCTGAGGATCGAAATGAAAGTCCATCACACAGAAATACTGAGATGAAGAAATGGACCACAGAAAGAAAATAAATCAAAGACATTGACTATGAGTTATTGGCATCCAACCAATTGGTCCTTGAAAAAAAAGAAATGTCAAAAGCCCACCTTCAGTTGGTAGGTAAAAATGGAGGAGGTAAACCTAAGCCATTGATTGCATTACATAATTTTTTGTTACATAGGAACCTAATTACTAATATAAAAGGATAAATAAATGTTTTTGTTTTTTTGTTTTTAACTTTTATTTATTTTGTATGTGTACGAAATGTGTATGTCTGCATGCAGTTTGCTGCACCCTGTGTACGTTGCAATGCGGCAGAGGTCAGAAGAGGGTCTCGGATTCCCCTGGAACTGGAGTTCTCCTGGAATTGGAGTTACAGACGGTTTTCAGCCGCCATGTGGGTGCTGGGGATTGAACCCGGGTCCTCTGCAAGAGCAGTTAGTGCTCTTAACTGCTAGGCCATCTCTCCAGCCCAGGATAATAAAGTTTTAATAAATTCTTCCTTCTAAAGGTTATAAATATTTCCTGACATTGGCTGGTGTGGGAATGCATAAGCCTGGCTGTGTGTTTGCTATTACTTCAGCTAGCATGTTTTAAGATCATGAGTCAGGCAGGAAGCCTCTGGGTCCACCCCACGAGGTGGCTGCTGGGAAGTGATGTCACACACTGTGGGAGCTGCCTGTCCTAACCCTATCTAGCCAGTTGATGTGCTTGAATGAAAAATTCCTACAAGCTTTACTACCAGCCAGAGATCTCTGAGGTATTAAGTGATCCATCATGGAACTATTAATATTTCAGCTACTGTTCTGCCTTGTGCAGATGTAGGGCTGGTTCCCACTATTGGCTGGGTGGTTGCAAAGGCTAACAGCCTGGGGCCATGGAAGCCAGCAGTTTCTTGGCCTGGTGTGTCTGGGAAGTTATCTCCCCAGCCACAGGTTTGCCTGAAAAGCCATCAGCTTGGTGGGTATGTGTCAAGAAGCCAGCAGCTTTCAAGACCAAGATCTGGTCACAGGGTCATCAACCTTCCATGACCATTAGAAAGCCAACAGCTCCTTGGACATCATAGAGAGCAAGAACCACAGGCTTGGTTGTCCTTTGGGTAGGAGATAACGGTTTAGGTTTATCTCCTGTCCTTTGGCCCCTTAACCTGCTGTGCACAGTGGTGAAATACAGAGATTCTGGTTGAAACAAAGTAGACAGTGAGGAGGAATGACATCTGAGGTTGTCTTCTGACCAACAAGCACCTTGACACATGCACACAGTACTCAGAGACATGAATGAGGTCATGCAGAAAAAAAAATATATGTTATTCTTTTTGTCTGCTTAAAGCTGGGCATTGTGGTGCATGCCTTTAATCCCAGCACTCAGGAGGCAGAAGCAGGTGGATCTCTGTGAGTTCAAGGCCAGCCTGGTCTACAGAGTACATTCCAGGCCAGCTGGGGCTATAGGGAGACCATGTATCAAAAAGACCAAATATATATGTTTAATTTAATATGTGTTTATTGCTTAAATTGACATTCAATTATGAATGCTTTGTTGGATAAATATTATTAAATACTACATGCTAAAATTTCTTCTATTTGATTGATTGCTATAGAATCCTTCAGGAATATTCTTAGTGTACAAGTACTGGGAGTGAGATGTCTGCTAAAGTTGCTGATCAGGTAAGTGTGTGATGTCAGAGATTTTCATTTTGGAGTGGTCTTCACTTTGAAATTTATAGAAGATCTATTTGCCATAAGCAGTGACATCCAAAATGTGGATAAGCTTACTCTGTATGTAATAAATGGGTATGGTATTAATCTTACTCAAATTTAACTCTAAATAAAAAACCCTCCCCTGGCTGGGTGTGGTGGCGTAAGCCTTTAAACCTAGCACTTGAGAGGCAGAGGCAGGCGGATCTTTGTGAGTTCAAGGCCAGCCTGGTCTACAGAGTGAATTCCAGGCCAGCTGGGGCTACAGGGAGACCCTGTCTTGAAAAGACCAAAAAAAAAAAAAAAAAAAAAAAAAAAAACCTCCCTGGAGGACAACCTCAACTGACCTTGAGAAAAAAACCCCCAAAACCTTGGTTAACCTGGACTAACTGTGTAGCCTTAAGCATCAAAAAGGAAAGTACAACCAGAATTAAATAATCAGTAAGACCAGGAAACTGTACTGCAGACAAAAACTGATCTAAAAAAGACAGAAAGAAAAGCTGGGTGTGGTATGGTGCAAGCCTTAATCCTAGCACTTGGGAGCAGGGAGGCAGGCGATCTTTGTGAATCCAATAGGCCAGCTGGATCTACAGAGTGGTCCAGGACAGCGGGGGCTACAGGAGACCCTGGTCTCAAAACACACACACTCACACAAAAAAAAAAAAAAAAAAAATGAGAGAACAGGTACCCATGTTTGGCCTGTTTCAATTCTTACTGGCAAGAACATCTACTCTGTGGCTGCCAACCCTATGCCCTCCTTAAAAGACATGAGCACAATCTTTTAAAAAAATGTTATTATTTGTATGTATGAATGACTGTCTGCTTGTAGGTGTGTGCTCCGTGTCGTGCAATGCCCGGGGGTCAGAAGAGGATCTCGATTCCCTGGAACTGGAGTTTCTCCTGGAATGTAGTTAAAAGATGTTCTTAGACACATGTGGGTGCTGGGAATTCAAACCACCGGTCCCCTGCAGAGCAGTTGGTGCTTCTTAAACCACTAGGCTATCTCTCCAGCCAGAGATCACAGCTTTTTTTTTTATTACTTATTATTTTTTTTGTTGCGCGTACTGATGTAGTTGTAACATTTGCATCTGTGCCCGTTGTGTGCAATCCGCGGAGGCAGACGGTATCTTTCGGATTTCCCTGGAAACTGGACAGTTCTCATGCCTTGTTGCGTACAGAGGTTCTTAGCACCATTGTGGGTGCTGGGATCCAAACCCCGGTCCTCTGCCAAGAGCGTCAGTTGCTCTTAACCACTAGGCTATCTCTCCAGCCAGAGACACAGCTTTTTAACCTTCCAATATGGACTGAAGACTCATGTCTCTCTGAGAATCCACCAAACCTTCAATGCCAGATGGGGACTACTGAGATACTAGCTTGTGGACTAAACAGCTAAGGGGATTTCAGCCTGTCAGAATATAGACTGCCATTGTGGACTACCTGGGCTGTATCAATGGAGGCCAGTACCAGGGGGTATCAAATAAGGACGTTGTACGTACTGGACTTCATTTGGGGGGTACAGGAGGGAAAGACCCCAATGTGGAGCGAAGTGCAGGATGAATGGGATCTGAAGGATTGCCTAAGAGGAACCTTTGAGCACTTCCTTAAGGAAAAATTGACATCTTTTAGGGGAAAAAATTCTCCAATTCAAGTGATAGTGTATTGTATGTATGCACTATTATTATGCATATATGATATATATATATATATATATTATATATATATACTGTAGCAACATTGAGTTAACGGAAGAAAAACAATACAAAAGAACCGAAAAACAAAAAAACTCTGGAAACGACTCAGAAAAGATGCAGGACATGATATGCAGAGTGCAGGGACATCGGGTGGGGTGGGGGCTATGGAAAGAGAAGCAACTCTAGATTCAATTAAGAAATGATGCATGATTTATGGAAAAAGTTTAAGAACAATAAAAAATTGAAAAAAACAAAAACAAAAACAAAAATTATCCCTCCCTTATATTGACTGCAATTTGACACGTCACCCAGGTTCTGCCACTGGGGCATATAATGCCTTGGAAACAAATATTATTCTATTATTTGTGTTAATGGATATCTAGGCTTCCACGGTGGTCACTTATGTCTATCAGTTAATTGGAGATGACACGAAAGCAGAATGAATACAAAAAATATTAAAGCCAGGCTGTCTTGATAGTTTCCTGTTTGTTTTTTCATTTCCTTGTTCAGATCAAATAAACACTTAGGAGCTAAAAACAAAAAATCTTGTGCCAAGATTTTGGCCATCCTCAATATCATATGTCTATTTTAGAAGTATATGTATGGTTGCTGGGCATGGTGGTGCTAAAGCCTTTTAATCCGAGCATTCGGAGACAGACAGGCAGTCTCTGTGAGGTCAAAAGCCAGCCTGGTCTACATAGTGAGCTCCAAGGCCAGCTAGGACTAAAGGAGACTTTCGTCATAAAGGAGAGGAAAAAAAAGTAGTTGAGGAACTATTTACAAATTCCAAGCATGGTTATAGCTGCTCTTGACATTTTTTTTTTTTTTTTTTTTCAGTTGTAGATTTTTTCACAGAAATTATTTTTTATTTTTATAACAAATTCAGACCCGTGTTCCTGCCCATTCCCCACCTGCCAGAGCTCATGCATTCTGCCAAACATGCTTTCATCTCTTTCCAGTCTTTCTCAATATTCTCCATGAGGAAGTTGACTGTTTTGAGCAGACTGTTCACTGTTTCAGTCAGTTTTTGATGCAGTCATTTCGTTTGTTGTGTTGTTGTTTCCAATATGCATTCATCCCAACTGCTTTGGACAAAAGCTTCAGGGGGCACCTACCCAAAGAAGAAATTACTTACAACTAGGTATTGCATAATATCCACAGATGAAGGATACAATTTCGTTTTTTCTGGAACTGTTTTTTCACTCAGCCATGATGTCTGTCCTCTAGCTCAGCCATTTTCCTGCCAAAGACTCTGATGTCGTCTTTCTTAGCTCTGCATAGAAACTCCATTGTGTAGATAATGTACCACATTTTCTCTATCCACTCGTCAGTTGAGGGGCATTTGGGTTGGTTAAGCTCTGCTATTGTGAAGAGAGCTGAAATAAAACATTGTCGTCATGTATCTCTGTGTGGGTGGTCTTGAGCTACATGCCCAGGAGTGGTATGGCTGGATCGTGGTGGCAAGTTCATTCCAAGTTCTTCCAAGGGTTCTCCACACTGCTTTCATAGTGGCTGTACAAGTTTACATTCCCACCAGCAGTGGATGAGTGTTCCCCTTTCCCCACAACCTCTCTGGCCACTTGGTCATCACTTGTTTTTTCTTGATCCTAGCCAGTCTTATTGGAGTAAGATGATATCTAAAGTGCGTTTTGACTTTGCATTTCTTAATGATTAGTGATGTTGAACATATTTAGGTTGTTTCTCAGACATCTCTAATTCCTCACTTGTGAAGTCTCTGTTTTTCAGTTCTTTGCTCCATCTATGAAGGGTCGTTCATTGTTTTCTTTCTCTTGTTTTTTTTGCATAGTCAGTTTTATTATATTCTGTGGCAATATCAATGCTTTGTCAGATGTTATCTGTAGTGATGAAGGTTTTCCCATTCCCATTTGTGGGATTTTCTCTTTTCCTTTCTTGATGTTTCTTTTGATGTACAGAAGCTTTGAGTTTAATGAGACCTTTCCATTTCGTCTTTTATTTGGTCCCGGCTTTGCTAATCTTCCAGCTGCTGTGATTTAGGAAGTTTTTCCTAGTGCCTAATGCTTCTTGTAGGCTGTCTGCCCCAACTTTTTCTCTTCTTATCACCCTCAACGTTGGGGTTCATTCACGCTCGACGTCTTTGATCCAATCTGAGGAGTTCACTTTTGCTACAGGGCGGACGTACAGGGTTTAATTTCATATCTTCATACAATGGTGACTCCAATTTTGCTGCTCAACCCACTTGCTGACAGCATGTCTTCCTTTGTCGCCATTTGTGGACCCATTCTGGCCTCACTCCATATTATGAGATGAGCGCTGAAATGTATGTGCTCAGGTTTGGATCTGTCGGTTGTTCCCCATTGGTCAACAGCTGGTTTTTGTTGCCCGAGTACCAGGCTTTTTTTGTGTACTATAGCCCGGTATTTCGCCTGGGGGTATATAGTTGAAGGTCTTGTGTTATTAGAGTATTCCCCCTGAAGAAGCTCTTTTTGCCTCAGGGTTTGGCTTTCCTGTTGGCGGTCTTTTTGTTTTCAAATTAATAATTAGGCTTTTTTCCAAGCCTGTGAAAGAAACTCTTGGCGGATTTTATATTGGGATCTTTGCATTAACATCTGCATATACCACTCAGTTTGGTAGAAATGTGACATCTTCTACTATATTAATATGTTTCAAATCCAATCCCTATTTGGCTTCTTATGTTTGCTTCTGAGTCTTTTCCTATTATGAAATTTCTTCTTCATTCTTCCAGGGGTTTATCCAACAATTTTGTTGTAGAGTATTTGTGTTGGTTAGGTTTTTTCCTAGGTATTCGTATTGTTTTTGAGGCTATTGGGAGTGGAAGTCTCCTTGATATCCCTCTTCAGGTCTGCGTTGGTGTAAAGAAAGGCTACTGATTTTTTAGTGCGTTTAATTTTTATCCTGTCACTCATGTTATTTGAAGCTCTTAATCATTTCTACGGTTTCTGTTGGATGTTATTCGTGATCCCTTAAGTAAACTAATCATATCGGTTTCAGCGCAAACGAGTTGATTCTCTTTGTCCTGTCTCCCTTCAATTATTTCCCTGATCTTGCTTGCCTTATTGCCTGGCAGTGTTCAAGGTGTTTCAAGCAATATATTGAGAGAGGAGTCGTTACAGGGGGCGCCTTGCCGTTATTGTTAGTTCCTAACTTAAGGGGAATGCATCTGTGCATTTCATCGCATATTACGGAGTGATGTTGCTTTGGGTTTCCTGTTTATGGCTTATGAACACTTTAGGCATGTCTTCCAATCTTATTCCCTCTTAGGACTTTAAGCCATGAAGGGATGCTTGGCTTTTTCAAAGGCTTTTTCTGCACCTAGTTGAGTATGTATGTGATTTTTGTGCGTTCAGTCACGTTAGTGTTTACTATATTTATTGATTTTCCTATTTTGAACCATCCCTGCATCACTTCTGGTATGAATCCAACATTTGGTCATGATGGTATGATCTTTTGCTTTTGAAGTGCATCTCTATTGCAGTTTCCCAAGTATATTTATTGAGAATTTTTGCATCTTTGTTCCTTACATGATGGGTCTTAATCAGTTTTCCTCCTTTTGGTTGTTATTTTGACCTGGTTTTGGTTTAAAGTGATCTGGCTTCATAGACGAGTGAATTTGAGGAGATTCTCCCTCTGTCTTGAATTCTATTGCAGCAATTTGAGGTAAAAATGGGTAAAGTCTTTTGAAATGTTTATAGAATTCTGCTGTGGAAACCATCTGGCTGGGGCTTTTTTAAGTTGGAGGTTTCTATATCATCTTCCAACTTTCTTTATATATATTATGGGTATTGTTTAAACTGTTGATCCTTTCTTGGTAAAGCTTTGGTGATTCCAGGATTTTCAGATATTCATCCATTTCTCCTTAGGTTTTTCAAACATAATAGTATAGTTTTGGAAGTATTCCCATATGATGTCGTCTATTTTCATGTCTTTTTGTGCATATTTCCCTCTTCAACTCATATCTTATTGATTTGGAGTTGCTCTTTTTTGGTTAACCTGGGCTAGAGGTGTGTCTATCTTATTTATTCTCTCAAAGAACCAACTTTTGGATTCATTGATTTTTTTGTATTATTTTCTTTGTTTCTATTTCATTGATTTCTGCTCTGATTTTTGTTATTTCTTCCTGTCTGTTGTATTTAGGGTTCATTTGTTGTTGTCTCTCAAATGTTTTCATCTGCAGTATTAGATTGTTCACTTGTGCTCTTTCTGTTTTTCTAATGTAGGCACCCAGGGCTATAAACTTACCTCTTAGAACTGCTTTTAAAGTATGCCATAGGTTTTGTTGTGTTGTATTATCATTGTCATTCAGTTCCAGGAAAGATTTTATTTCTTTCTTTATTTCTTCCTTGACCCATTCATTACTCAAGAAAATGTTGTTTAGTCTCCATGTGTTCTTGTAGATAGTAGGGCTTATCCTGGTGTTGATATTGAACTTTATTGCACTGTGGTCTGATAGAATGTATGAAATTATTTCAATCTTTTTGTATTTGTGGAGGGTTTTTTTGTTTCCCAGTATGTGGTCTATTTTGGAGAATGTTCCACGGGGTTCTGAGTACAAAGTGTATTCCCTGGTATTAGGGTGGAATATTTGGTAGATGTCTGTGAGGTCTGTTTGGTGTATCGTATCTTTCAGTTCATATATCTCTCTGTTTATTCTTTGTCCAGTTGACCTGTCTGAAGGGCTCAGTGGGGTACTGAAATCTCCTACTATGAGTGTACTGGGGTTAATCTGTGACTTGAGGTCTGGGAGAATTGTCTTTATAAAGTTTGGTGCACCAGAGTTTGGTGCATATTTATTCATGATTGTGAAATCTTCATGGTCAATTGTTCCTTTGATAAAGATGTAATGGCCTTCTTTGTCTCTTCTGATTTCCTTTACTTTGAAGCCTATTTTTTCTGATATTAAAATAGCAACACATGCTTTCTTTTTGGTACCTTTTGCTTGGAGTATTTTTTCCATCCTTTCACTTTAAGTTGGTGCCTATCCTTGAGGGTGAGATGGGTTTCTTGTAGACAGCATATAGATGGGTTCTGTTTTCTAATCCAATCTCCCAGTCTATGTCTTTTGATTGGGGAGTTTAGTCCATTAATATTTAAGGTTATAACTGAAAGATGTTTGTTGCTTCCCTTCACCTTATTATCCATTTGCATTTTTGTTCTAAGTTTCTACTTCTGCAGTTATGCTTTCATTAAGTTCTCTTTCTAGGCACCTGGGGATAGTTGCTCCTTTCTTCTGTCCTTTGAATTGCTTAAATATTCTCTGAAGGGTTGATTTTCTGGATATGTATTCTTTCATCTTGTTTATGTCATGGAAGATTTTTCTCTCTCCTTCAACTAGAATTGACATTTTTCCTGGGTATAGTAACCTGGCTTGGAATCTATAGTCCTTTAGCACTGGGAATGCTTTGCTCCAGGTTCTTCTTGCTTTCATAGTTTGCACTGAGAAGCCAGTTGTAATTCTGATAGGTTTCCCCTTGAATGTAACTTGTTGTTTTTCTCTTGTGGCTTTCAGAATTTTGTCATTGTTTTGGGCATCTAGCATTTTAACTATGATATGGCATGGGGAATTTCTTTTCTGATCTTGTCTGTTTGGGGTTCTATGTGCTTCTTGTACTTGTATTGGTTTGTGTTTTTTTAGTTTGGGAAAATTTTCATCTATTATCCTGTTGAAGATCTGATCAATAACATTCTCTTGGTATTCTTCTCCTTCCTCTATCCCAAAATAATATGATTCCACCAAACCCCACTAATTCTATACAAGTGTTCTATGATGAGGATTTCATAGAAGAAACTCAGAATTTAAACCAGGAATCATAAACCTGATTTAAGAATTTAATGAACACACAAATACCTCAGTGAACTCAAAGAGTATAGGAGTAAACAACTGTCCAAAGCTCAAGAAAATAAAAACATATGGATGCATAAAATGACAAAGTCAATTCAGGAGTTGAAAAGCAAATTCATGATAGAGATACCAGCACTGAAGAAAACTTAGGCTGAAATGAAGATGAAATTGAAGAATTCAATAAGCCAAATTGAAATGACAGGAAATGGCATAACAAACTGAATGCATGAAATGGAAAACAGAATATTAAGACTGAATGATAAAGTTGAAGAATTTGCTGCTTAAGCAAAGAATATTACAAATTTTAAACATAAGAATGATATATGTAGGAAATCTGAGACCAATGAATAGACAACATTTATACATCCTAAGCATATAGGAAGGAGTAGAATCTCAAGTCAATAGCAATGACCAGACCATCAGCAGGATTATATAAGAAAAATTCCCTAAAGTAAGAGAATACCTACCCATACAGACACAAGAAGCATAGAGAACCCAACTAGACAGGACTAGAAGAAAAACTCCTCAAGGTTTATCATAGTAAAAGCACTAAATGTATAAAAGGAGAGAATGCTGAAAGCTGCAAGAAAATAACAGCAAGTTACATATAAAGGAAAACCCATGAGACTCACAGATGATTTTTCAATGAAAACTATGAAAGCAAGAAGAACCTGGAGTAAGCCGGGCGTGGTGGTGCATGCCTTTAATCCTAGCACTTGGGAGGCAGAGGCAGGTGGATCTTTGTGAGGTCAAGGCCAGCCTGGTCTACAGAGTGAGTTCCAGGCCAGCTGGGGCTACAAAGAAACCCTGTCTCAAAAAACACCAAAAAAGAAAAGAAAAAAAAGAACCTGGAGTAAAATATTCAAAGTTCTAAATGATCATAGATCCCAACCCAGAATATTTTACCCAGTCTCTATTATGGTAGAAGGGGAGAGAAAAATCTTCTATGACATGAATAGGCTGACAGAATTAATGTCCACAAAACTGGCCCTACAGAGAATACTCAAAGCAGTCCAAAATGCTGAAGAAAGGAATGATAGAAAGAGTTCAAATGAAAGTATAATTATAGAAACACAAACAAGGACTAAGAACACAACCAAAAATTAAAATGACAGTAACAAATACACATGATTCAATAATAATAAAATATTAATGGGTTCAACTCCTTAGTCAAAAGAAACAGATTAGTTGAGTGACAAGAAAGAAAATCCTTTGGGGCTGCAGAGATGGCTCAGTGTTTAAGAGAACTGACTGATCTAGCAGAGGACCTGGGTTTTATTCCCAGCATTCACAGGGTGGCTAAGAACCATTTTTAAGCTAGGTGTGGTGGTGCACGCCTTTAATCTTAGCACTTGAGAGGCAGAGGTAGATGGATCTCTGTCAGTTCAAGTCTAGCCTGGTCTACAGAGTGAGCTCCAAGCCACCTGGGGCTATAGGGAGACCTTGTCTCAAAAAAAAAATCTTGCTGGGTGTGGCGGCACATGCCTCTAATCCCAACACTCAGGAGGCAGAGGCAGGCAGAGCTCTGTCAGTTCTGGGCTAGCCTGGTCTACATAGTGAGATCCAGGCCATCTGGGACTAAAGGGAGAAAGAAAATCCTTCTTTTTGCTGTCTGCAAGGAACTCATCTCACATCCAAGGATAGATACTACCTTATGGTAAAAGGATGTAAAAAAATTTTTCCAAGCAAACTGCACTAAGAAACATTCAGGTGTTGAAACTCTAGTATATGACAAAATCAACTTCAAATTAAATTAACCAGAAGAGATAAAGAAGGTCATTTCATTCTGGTCAAGGTAACATTTGACCAAGAAGATGTAACAATTATGAACGTATATGCACCAAAATCTGCTGCACCCAATTTCTAAGAAGAGCACTATAGAACATCAAGACACACATTAATCCAAACTCAGTAATTATCAGTGACCTCAATACCCACACTATCTTCAATAAACAGGTCAACTGGACAAAAAATAGACAAACATCTGAATTAAATGATACCATACATCAAATGTGTATTAGTTTATTGCCTCTGTGTGTGTATAAGTGCACCTTTGTTGTGTATTGCCCACAGAAGTCATGTAATTCTCCTGGAACTGGAATTATGGATGGCTGTTAGCCACCATGTGGGTCCT
Source organism: Rhizomys pruinosus (assembly GCA_009823505.1). Classification (NCBI taxonomy): domain Eukaryota; kingdom Metazoa; phylum Chordata; class Mammalia; order Rodentia; family Spalacidae; genus Rhizomys; species Rhizomys pruinosus. Next base: position 2,221,533 of record VZQC01002342.1, read on the forward strand.
GGGTATCAAATCCAACTGCTGAGGCATCTATCCAACCACCAATGTGATTTCTTACTTTCTTCTAAATATGTATTTTTATAGACAAGTATACTGAAAATGTTCACCCTTCCTCAATGAAGCTTCTTTTTGCCACAGATGGAATCTACTTCAGAGTTCTACCACCTGTCAAATGCAGAAAATAAGTGTCTGTGATATGCTCAATTCTAAGTAACATGTCTTCAATGTAACCTCTGTATGTAGGATGAATGCATCTCTCAACTCTCACCAGAGGAGTTCCCTTTTGCATCAGATGATGATTATGACAGAAACCCACAATTTGCAAATGTGCAGAGAAAAAGAGGCTGCAGGGTGTGTGCTAGATAGCTTTAGTGTCAACTTGACACACCTGGGTTGAGGGAGCCTCAATTGGGGAACTGGCTCCATTGGACTGGCCTGGGGCCATGTCTGTGTAGTATTGTCTTGATTGTTGAGCAATGTGGGAGGACCCAGCCCACTATGGGTGGTGCCACCCCTGGGCAGGTTGTTGTGTATTGTATAAGAAAGCAGGCTTGGCAGGGGCCAGAGGAACAAGCCAGTAAGAAGCATTCCTCCATGGCCTGTGCCTCAGCTCCTGCCTCCAGGTTCCTGCCCTGAGTTCCTACCGTGGCCTCCCTGAGTGATGAACTGTGACCAGGGAGTTGTGAGCTGAATAAACTCTTTCCTTCACAAGTTGGTAGTGGTCAGTGTGTCTTGTCACAGCAATTGAAAGGAAACTAGAACAGAGTGCTTATCCCTGAATAGGACACCTATTTCAAACCTCTACCTCCCAAGGCACAGAGATCATTGCAGACAAGGTGGAAAGAGTCTGAGAGCCCAAGGTTGTGGCAGACCACAAGAAAAGAGAGTCTTCTGGTCAGCTGCTCAGTTAATCATATAAACTCACAGCAATGGTGGCAGCATTAAAAAGTCTTATACAAGCTCAGACCAGACAAAGTCTTAGCATAGACCTGAGGAAGTGGGTTAGAAATCCCAACCCAACCTAAGAAACTTCTAGAAAATGGTAGCTAGTTGAAGGGGGACAGACAGTGTCTTACAGGGATGTGAGTAGGGGTGGATCCAGTGGATAGACTAAGGCTAAAGTGCATTTGGGGGGCACAAATCAAGCTCTATAGGATATTTGTGGGATATCCTATATACATGGAGTGTGTGTGTGTGTGTGTGTGTGTGTGTGTCCATTTTATTGGGCAGTGAACTCTGGGGGTAGTGCAGATGGTGGGAATCAAATAGTATCAGACTATGTTGTAAGAAAATGGCAAAAAATTCAATGAAAAATAATACTAACAAAAGAGGAGGTATTTGTAAGAAACATTAAATCTTATTCTTGCAAACCCTGTAAAACTTGGTTTATGATAAGGAATTCTTATCTTTTTCTTTAATTTTATTTATTTTTATTTATTTATATATGTACTGTCTGCATGCAGGTCGGTGCACCCAAGTCGTGCAATGCCGCTGAGGGCAGAAGAGGGCGTCGGATTTCCCTGGAATTGGAGTTAAAGACAGTTCTTAGCCGCCATGTGGGTGCTGGGAATTGAACCCACGTCCTCTGCAAGAGCAGTCGGTGCTCTTAACCGCTAGGCCATCTCTCCAGCCCCAGGAATTCTTATCTTTTAAACCTTCCACAGCCTGTATGATTTTTGTTTAGATTAAAGCCCTGTTACAGGAACCTGATGGCATGGGGCCAATGGAGCTCTGCCCCTTCCGTTTGTTCTGAATCTTTTAAAGAAGCCGACCTGGAAAGACTATGAGGAAGGCTGTGGAATGGGAGCCCAGCCAATGGTGAAAGGGTCAATATTCATTCATTAGGCATAAAAGCCTATCAGACTTCTGGGTTCTGTGTGCTTGCTGGACTTGATTGATCATGTAACACACCCTTTTACAAAAAAAAAAATTTCTGCCTTGGAGAGCTTAAAAGCAAGTTCAGTGATTGTAGAGAGTTGGAATGGTGCAGGTTCAGAGCCTCACAAGTAGAGGGGAGAGAGGAAGGCTAAGGGAAGTGCGGCAGTAGGCTGTGTTTGTTCGTTCCTACATCCCACTCTTTCCATGTTCCGTAGCCAATATGTATTTTTTTTTTCTTTTCAAGACAGGGTCTCCCTGTAGCCCCAGCTGGCCTTGAACTCACTGTGTAGACAAGGCTGGCCTTGAACTCACAAAGATCTGCCTGCCTCTGCCTCCCAAGTGATAGGATTAAAGGCGTGTGCCACCATGCCTGGCTTACCAATATGTATTTTAACACACTGATTTCTTTTTCTGTTTCTGTCATTTTTTTTTATCAAATTTAATCCAATATGTGTTTTGATCATATACAGGATCTCTCACCTGTCTGTACCCATCCAAGTTTCACATACTCTGTTTTTTGTTGTTGGTGTTTGTTTTGTCTTTTTGAGACAGGGTCTTCCCATAGCCCCACTTGGCCTGGAACTCACTCTGTAGACCAGGCTGGCCTTGAGCTCACAGAGATCCACCTGCCTCTGCCTCCCGAGTGCTGGGATTAAAGGTGTGCAGAACCACGCCTGACTCATGTACTCTGTTATATGTATGTATGTGCCTATCGGGCCAAATTTGTGTCCCAATTGCTCTTTTGTAAGGGATCATCCACTGAAGTCTGGTCATCACACTTTTAAAGAAAACCAATTCTCCCTTACAGAGTGGCCACCAGTTACCTGTAGTACCTCACCTAGGGCTGTGTTCTCCTACCCCCTTCTCTGCTTCCATGCTGGGATTCTGTCTCACTTGAGGAAGTACAGGATTGGAGCATGCCCACAGAATGGCTTTATATTATCAACCACTGAGTTGTCTCCAAAAAATTTCCTTGTAGACATCCCTGTCTCGTACAATCTTTCTTTCTCTTCTTCCACAATGATCCATAAGATGTTGGAATTAACCAGTAACTGGACACCATAGCCCCAACTGGACACCGTGGATTAGAAATTACAATACCAAAGAAAGGCCCCAGGATCATAAATAGATTCCCTTTTTTTGGAAGCTGTTGACTATGGGTGCAGAGGCCCTTAATATCATACTGTTGGCTATGTATCCAAGGGCCCTAATATCATACTGTTGACTATGGGTCCAGAGGCCCTTAATATCATACTGTTGACTATGGTCCCTGGGCCCCTAATATCATACTGTTGACTATGGGTCCAAGGGCCCCTAATGTCATACTGTTGACTATGGGTCCAGAGGCCCCTAATATCATACTGTTGACTATGGGTCCAGAAGTCCCTAGTATCATAATGTTGACTATGGATCCAGAGGCCCCTAATATCATGACTATTGTACTATGTGGTCCCAAGGCCCCTAATATCATACTGTTGACTATGGGCCAAGGGCCCTAATATCATCACTGTTGACTATGGGTCCAAAGGCCCCTAATACATACTGTTGACTATGGATCCAGAGGACCCTAATACCATACTGTTGACTATGGGTCCAAAGGCCCCTAATATCATACTGTTGACTATGGGTCCAGAGGCCCTAATATCATACTGTTGAATATGTGTTCCAAGAGGCCCCTAATATCATACTGATGACTATGGGTCCAAGAGCATCTAATATCATACTGTTGACTATGTGTCCAAAGGCCCCTAATATCATACTGTTGACTATGGGTCCAGAGGCCCTTAATATCATACTGTTGACTATGGGGACCAGGGCCCCTAACATCATACTGTTGACTATGGGTCCAAGGTCCCCTAATGTCATACTGTTGACCAGAGGTCCACAGGCCCCTAATATCATACTGTTGACTATGGATCCAGAGACCCCTAATATCATACTGTTGACTATGGGTCCAGAGGCCCTAATATCATACTGTTGACTATGGGTCCAGAGGCCCCTAATTATCATACTGTTGACTATGGGTCCAGAGGCCTCTTAATACCATACTGTTGAATGTGGTCCAGAGGCCCCTAATAACATACTGTTGACTATGGGTCCAGAGGCCCCTAATAACATACTGTTGACTATGGGTCCAGAGGCCCCTAATATCACACTGTTGACTATGAATCCAGAGGCCTCTTATATCATACTGTTGACTATGGGTCCAGAGGACCCTAATATCCATCTGTTGACTATGGGTCCAAGGGCCCCTAATATCATACTGTTGACTTATGGGTCCAGAGGCCCCTAATCATACTGTTGACTATGGTCAAGGACCCCTAATATCATACTGTTGACTATGGGTCCAAGGGCCCTAATATCATACTGTTGAATATGGGTCCAGAGGCCCCTAATATCATACTGTTGACTATGGGTCCAGAGGCCCTAATATCATACTGTTGAATATGGGTCCAGAGGCCCCTAATATCACACTGTTGACTATGAATCCAGAGGCCTCTTATATCATACTGTTGACTATGGGTCCAGAGGCCCCTAATACCATGCTGTTGACTATGGGTCCAAGGGCCACTAATATCATACTGTATATCCGCTATGCTACTGGGTAATGGCTAACAGTCTGGGCAAGGCCATATCTAATCGGTACTAGGTAAAGCCCTAATATACTTGACTATGTCGGAGGGCCTATTCAACGTTGAATATGGGTCCAAGGGCCCCTAAAAATACTTACTATGCCACCCATTATACGATGACTATGGTCAATCAGGGACCCTAATATCATACCGTTGACTATCGGGTCCATAGCGCTTAATATCATACCATGTGACTACAGGGTCCATAGGACCCTTAATATCATACCGTTGAATATGGGTCCAGAGGGCCCTAATATCATACTGTTGAACTGGTCAGGGCCCTACTACATAAGTACTTGGGCCCACCTAATATAGAGTACTTGGTTCGACTATAGACTAAGTGCCAGAAGGCCCCTAATATCATATCGTTGAACTATGGTCCAAGTCTATACATAATGACAGGTCCAGACCCTTAATATCATCAGCTACATCCAGTCTAATCATGACTACTCCAGCCTTAAAACATTGCTAGCCCCTAAACAACTTGATCGGTCCACCCTTAATATCATACATGATAGCAAGCCCTAATCAATGTCTGGTCTAGAGGCCCCTAATACCATACTGTTGACTGTGGGTAAATAAGCCCCTAATATCATACCATTGACTATGGGTCCAAAGGCCCTAATATCATACTGTTGACTATAGGTTCAGAGGCCCCAAATATCATACATTTGACTATGGGTCCAGAGGCCCTAATATCATACTGTTGACTATGGGTCCAGAGGCCCCTAATATCATAGAGTTGACTATGGGTTCAGAGGCCCTAATAACATACTGTTGACTAAGTGTCCAGAGGCGCCTAAATATCTTGTGATAATAGGTCCAAGTGTATCACGAAAGGAGGAGGTAATGGGTATCGACAGTAGAAGCTGAGGCTCGATAGAGTAAGACGTGGATATGGGTGCCAATGTTGAACGGATGGGTGTGTGGGGGGCCCAGAGGCTTAAGGTGCACTGTTGACTTGTGTCGCAGGGCTATGTCATTGTATGCGTAATCTTGAGCATGGTCCAAAGCCCTGTAATATCCTACGGTTGACTATGGGTCCAAGGGCGCCCAGTGATACATACCTGGTTGAATATGGGCCCCAGGCCCCTAATACCTATGTTGACTATGGGTCCAGAGGCCCTTAATATCCTACTGTTGACTATGGGTTACAGAGGCCCCTAATATCATACTGTTGACTATGGGCCCTCAAGAGACCCCTAATATCATACTGTTGACTATGGGTCCAAGGGCCCTAATATCATACTGTTGACTTATGGGATCCAGAGCCCCTAATAACATACTGTTGACTATGGGTCCAGAGGCCCCTAATATCGATACTTTAACTATGGTCCAAGGGTCCCTAATATATTGTTGACTATGGGTCCAGAGGCCCCTAATATCATACTGTTGACTATGGTCCAGAGGCCCCTAATATCATACTGTTGACTATGGGTCCAAGGACCCAAATATCATACCCTTGACGATGGGTCCAAGGGCTCCTAATACCATACTGTTGGCTATGTGTCCAGAGGCCCCTAATATCATATGTGACTATGTGTCCAAAGACCGCTAATATCATACTGTTGACTATGGATCAAGAGACTCCTAATATCATACTTTTGACTATGTGGCGAGATGCCCCTAATATCATTCGGTTGATTAGATGTCCAGTGGCCNTTAACTGACAGTATAAATTTTGCTGATTACCAAGATTTGAATTTTCAATCTGTATGTGGCAAGAAATTTTGTTCACTTTTGCCTTAAGTAATAATGGGACTCTATGCAGAGTTTACAGATGCATAATTTTCACTTCGTTAAGTGAGTTGTAAAAGATCCAAAAGCCCTTATTTTGCAGGGAAGGATCCTCAAGTTTTTAAATTCCTAGCTATACAAAAATTATTACAAACAAACTTATTACATTTTCAGACTTCTTTAACTTGCCATATTTGGTGAAAAGGGAAGAGCCTAATGAGGTTCTGTTCCTTAGGAGATGAACATGTGTGAGAACTCAGTAAGCCAAAGTCCATACTTCTACACCCAGCTGGACTGAGGTCCATGTGTCCTTGCCTTTGGTTATATATTTGAATTTCCTGAAGAGCTTTAGACAAGCACACAAATAAGAAGGTGGGCTTATGGACAGGCATGAACAATTTTTGAAAATATACTAAGTGATGCAGAGGAAATATTCATTTTGTGATAACAAAATGATTGGAGGACAGATAGTACTTTAGAATATAGAGTCAATACACAAACATATCTCAATAATCTAGAATTATGGCTGCAAATGAAAATAACATTTAATAAAAGCAAATGTGAAGCTGTAGATTTGTAGCACAAACCTTAGTAAAGGGCATCAAGTAATTCTCAAGTGAAAAAAAGACTACATTTTGAGTATGAACCAAAACCCGGAGCAGTGGCTGAGAACTCTGTGAATGGAATGATAACAAGATATAAGCTAGTGAAAAACATTCGGATTAGGGAAATATTTGTACTTCTTCCTTAATCAGTTAATTTTTAAGATTTATTTTACTTTTATATATATTTGCATATGCATGTATGTACAGGTACTCATGAAGGCCAGAAAATGGTTATGGGAGCTACACAGAGTGAGCTGAAGTGACCTGAGTGCTGACAACTGAACTCAATCTCATGGAAGAGCACCAAGTGTTCCTAACCACTGAGCCATCTTGCTGGACCCCTTAGGCTTTATTTTTAAGGACATATTTTGAAAGGTATTGATAAAGTGTAACAGTGTGACAACACATGCTGACCACTACCAACTTGGGGAGGAAAGGGTTTATTCAGTTCACATCTCCTGGGTCACAGTTCATCACTTAGAGAGCCCAAGGCAGGAACTCAGGGCAGGAACCTGGAGGCAGGAGTTGAAGCACAGGCCATGGAGGAATGTTGCTTACTGGCTTGCTCCCCTGGCTCATTCCCAGCCTGCTTTCTTATACCATACACAACAACCTGCCGGGGGGAGGGGGGGCGCTACACCCATAGTAGGCTGGACACTCCCACACTGCTCAACAATCAAGACAATACTCCACAGACGTGGCCACAGGCCAGTCCAATGGAGCCAATTCCCCAGTTGAGGCTCCCTCAACCCAGGTATGTCAAGTTGACACTAAAGCTATCTAGCATAAGTAGTAATAAGCATTAAAAATAAAAATTTTAATATCTTTGCATCTATATTCATAATCTAGAAATATTTTTAAAAAGTAAATCTTCAGCAAAATAATATTATACTAGTGAATGACCAAAGATATTTCTCAGAGTAAACAGACAGTCCTTGAGGTTAACTGGGAGTTTCTTGAATGAAGTTCAGGAATTAATAGATGTCAGAGTTATTTAAAGATTTAGATGAAATGTTTTGTGCAGAAATTAAGTGGTTTGCAGGGAAGCATGATGGACTCACCTTATAGGCGTAGGTCTTAAATTAGCTAAGCACCAAATCTACTGTCTAGTCTGTGTAATATTTCTCTGGTAGTTTACAATAGTGTCATAACAGAACACTTGCAAAACTTCTCATACAAACAATAATTATCTTTTAAATTTATCTTTAAGATGTCATTTGATTGGTCATTGTTTAACTATTTAATCATAAATTTGGAAAGAAGATTCAAGTATTGGAACATTCTAAATGGCACAGACTAATGATATTTTGGCCTCTTGCCTCTGTTTTCCTCCAGCTTTCAAATCCAACTATTGAGAACTAATCTTCACTGGCCATATCCAAAGCTGAATTTTCACTTCTCATCACACTTCTTTCTACATTAGGGATTTCCCCTTAAGTTATATTTAACCCATTCTCACATCTTAGTTTCATTTAAATTAATTACATATGTTTGCTTGTTTTTACATATGCACCATAGTACTCTACTTTCTATTTGATCAACTTATTTTGAACTTATTTTTCTTGATTAATCCAATAGCAGTCTTATCCTCTTGTCAGCTTCATCAAGATGTTATCTACACATTCCCTAACTTTCTCATTAGCATATACTTTAGAGACAGAAATATGCATCCTTAGATTTTTATTACCTATTCTAAATATATACTTATTTAAACCCAAATATTAGAGCTACCCTTGGTGCTTTTCTTTCCCCTTTAAATGCAACTCATCAGGGCTGGAGAGATAGCCTAGCGGTTAAGAGCACCGACGACTCTTACAGAGGACCCGGGTTCGATCCCCAGCATCCACATGGTGGCTGAGAACCGTCTGAAACTCCAATTCCAGGAGAACTCCAGTTCCAGGGGAATCTGACACCCTC